>JBBPKI010001429.1:0-12570 GCA_038089155.1 Nevesoporus exiguus
CTTGGAAGATTGGCAGGATGCACAACCAGCAATGAAGTGGGAGAGAAATGAGCACATGCCAGGCCACCAATAGTCTCTGGAGAGGTGAGCATATGTGCAGAAGAGACCTTCATGACCCCCTGAAGGGAAGAAATGAAGAGAGGTGACTAATTCATGGCAAGCATCAGGAGGAATGAAAAGATGCCCCTTGTAGTAGAGATGGGGCACATTGTAGTGCCAATCAGCTAGGGAAGATCAAGGGAAGAGAGGGAGAGATTTCTCCATAGCGTGTAATGCTTCAAGGACAAGTGGATTGCTGGCAGAGGAGCTAGCAATCTTGGAGGTAAGTGCGAGGTCTAGTGCAGAGATGATTTCTGGATCTGACAAGTTGGGATGAATGTTATCAGAGGATGTATCAACATCATGACAATGGGATAGAGCATCAGCTTGGGTCATTGCATTTCCAGGGAGAACAGTCCAGAGGAGATGATACTCCTGAAGGAAGAGGCTCCATTGAGCTTGGTGATGTGAGAGCTTTTGTGGGGCTTTCATGAAGGAGAGGTTCTTATGATCTGTGAAAATGGTGACTGGATGTGCAGTTCCCAAGAGATACTGCCACCACTCTTCTAGTGCATTGATGACGGCAAGAAGTTCCTGTCATATCCATGACATCCCATCTGTCTCTGCCTCTTCTGGCCTCATCTCTGGCCATCTCTGGCCACCTCCCTCACCCTCAGTCCACCTCCGCTTCCTCCATGCTCAGAGCTCTGCTCCTCCGCTCTGGACCAAGGCTGTGCTTGCATAGGGACTCAGCTATTCTCGGACCTGGATATATTTCATACATTCCATTTGTACATCTCTTCACTTCCTCCATCTCTTCTTAGGTCCCTTATGGACCCTTGATATTATCTCACCTATTCTCTGACACCCTAGATATCCCTATTCATCTTTTAGTATAAAACCTTTGTACCTCTGTCGTGTATCCCTTAGCACAAATATTGACTTAATTCCCACTCTCCACTCTCGTCACAATCTCCTCCTCCTCCTGTTGGAACTCTGCTCCTCCGAAATACGAGGACACAGACCTGTTCAAGGGTGCAACACATAAGTCCTGCGCCAACGTCCTTTCCATGCAACTCCACTCCAACACCTCTGCTCCAGACTTCGGTCCAACTCCAAGACAAACTTTGTTGACCACCCCTCAGCACCTCTGGACCTCCAATTGGACTTGAGTCCTGAGAGTCTGGGATGATTTAACAGTATATTTGTGCTGCCACTTGAGCAGGTCTCCACTCCTTTCATCACAACCTCATGCCCTCATGGCCCTTCGTCATGACCTTTGTCTTCATGACACTCCTCCAACTTCTCACTGTTCTCTCGACGGCCCCTCTCTTATTCCTTCTCTCTGAACTCCGAACTCCAACTCGACTCCACCCTCTCAGCAAGTCCTTCTCTTTCCTTGTTGCCAACTTCTCCTCCCATGCCTACTGGTGATACCACCCTCGGCTTTCAAGCCACCTCCTTGGGTTCTATTTTTGTTGGTTTTAGGATACCGCCGCTTATCCACGAGACTCTGTTGAGTGACTGGAACACAAGCAGCACCCATCCGACCCCAGCAAGTGGAATGCCAAACCTCCTACACCTCCACTTTGGAGCGCACTCCAATTACCATGGCCCTTGGACTCTTCACCCTCCTCATTGCCACTCCATTCGTGAGTACATGCAAGATGGGTGGCTTAGTCCACCTCGTCAGCCATCTCCAGCCATCGCTGGGAAAGGTAAGACACCTCTGATAGGAAAGTCCACTCTGCAACATCTGACCTCCCTCCACTCTCACCTCTGTTACCTCCGACCTTTTGGACCTCAAGTCCAGAGGTCACTCCGCTTTCTCTGATGCCAACTCTGGCAAGTCCAGACGACATGGTATTGGGCCCTCTTTGGATCCTTTCTTCCTCTCTTCATCCTATTTTGCCTCTGGTTCATGTCCTTCTGACGTTTCTTCTTTTGTTTCCTCTTAACTTCTCTCTGACCTTTCCTACCTATGGACAAAAGTCTGAAGGTAACTCTGTTTGTTGTCCGCCGACTCTGGCTTGTCTGGCTAGTCCAGACATCAGGGTAAAAGTTCCCCTTTTGATTCTTTCCCTTCTTTTCCCTTCCTTCCTGTCCTCTGTTCCTTGTTCTAATCCTGGGTCATGATGGTCAACTTCTCTTCAAGGAGCGCCATCACTAGTTGAGGAACACCCTCCGTTTCACTCCACTTCTTGTCCATGAACTCCAGTTGTGTCCAGTCAGTCCAGACATGAAGGTAAAGGTTCCCCTTCAGGCCTTTCCCTTTTCTTTTTCCTTTTCCTATGTTCCATCCTTTCATTCAGACACTGGGTCACGATGGCATACTCCTCCTCCAGGAGCGCCATTGCTGGTTGACGAACACCCTCTGTTTCATCCTTGCCTGACAATCACAAGTCTGAAGGTAACTCCAATTTGCTCCAGCAATTCCAGAGCCTTTTCTCTTGAAGCTCTCTTTTCATTCTGCTTCATTCTGCTCTTCGTTCTCTCCTTCGTTTCCTTCCTCTGACTCTGTACCTGAGGACCACAAGTCCAACAGTCATTTTATTTTTCTCCTCCAGCACTGTGACGCTTCATAGCCACCACTCCGGTTGCTCCAGCCTCACACTCCTCTCCCTCCGAACCTGAAGACATCAAGTCCGAAGGTAACTCTGGTTCGCTCCAGCAACTCCAGAGCTTCTGTTTCATTTCCTTCATTTCCTTTCTGTTTCTGTTTTCCAGACTTGGGACCTGTGTCACCCTTGTCTGCACTCCCTTTAAGAGCACCTTATGACACACCCCTCCAATTTCTTCTTTTGTTTCATGCCTTTTGGCGCTGTCAACTCCGGCAGCATCCAGTCTATTCCAGACCACTTTGTTTCTCCTGTTCCATTTTCCAGATCTGGGACCGCGTTGCCCTTGTCTGCGCTCTCCTTTAGAGCACCTCTTGATGCAATCTTTCATCCTTTCTTCTTACCTCAAGAGATCAGGTCTGAAGGTAAACTCCATTCTAAGTCTGGTTTGCTCCAGCAACTCCAGACTTTTTCCTTCCTTTCCTCTTTTTTCTCTTCCATTCTGTTTTCCAGACCTGGGACTTGTGTCACCCTTGTCCATGCTCCATTCTGGAGCACTGCCAGATGCATCCTCTCTTTTGTTCTGTCCATTTATGACTTCATGATTCCCCTTCGGGGTCCATTCTGGACCATCTGAACTTCCCTCCAGGTCCACTCTGGACCACTCTGTTTTCACTCTGATTCTGCCTTTCTTTGTCTATTCTCCTTTTCATCATTTTCTCTTTCTGACTCTTCCTGTACTGTCCACCTTGGCAGCATCTGGTCTGTTCCAGACCATTCTGTTTCCCTCTCTGTTTCTCTCCTCCTTTCCCTCTTTTGGCCCTTTGGGCCTTCACCTATGTCAACCCCTGACAACTCCAACGAACTCTGGTCCACTCTGGACCATTCTTCTCATTTTCTCTTCCTTCAGGCAATCCACCTCTGTGGCCTTCGTGCCAAACCTCTTTGGGTTCTGACATTTGTTTAGTATAAGACATTGCACACTCGCCCACCAAATGATCCATTGATCATTGGGTTTAAGAAGCCACACCTTTGTCTAACATACTCTTACAGATAGAATGCCAAACCCCCGCACTCCAGGACTCCGTCCAGAAATTTAATCCTTGGAGTTGCACCTCTGGGATTTGCCCAAGGCCTCGGGCCTTTCTGTGGTCATTGTCTGCAGACCTCTGACTGGCTTCATCCGGATTTCTCCTTGCATTAAGAACTGACCAACAATTTGTCCCACTTAGCTCTCTGCCATCCCTGGCAATTTTTATAGTTTGTCATTGTCGTCTTTGTTGTCTTTCACTTTTAGGTCCTCAACCTTTGCAGTCTTGTCCTGCAGACCTCCGACCAGCTCTGTTCCAGACACCTCTCCCCGCACTTAGGACCAACCAAGATTGTCATTGGCCTCCTGCCAACTCTGGCATCATTCTTCTTCAGGACTATTCTGTCCCATCTGTTCATTTCTGCTTTTTCTGCTTTTTATTCTTCTGTTTCCGTTTACCTCTGCACTCTGATTACCTCACCTTACTCCGATTACTCCGGAGTTACCTCCGATTAACTCCGATGCAACTCCAATAATTTCCATTTTTCGCCATCTCCTTATGTCTTTTGCTCTTCTGATACTTCTCCTCTGTTTGGATTTTTCATTTCTCCCTATGTACTCTGTGGTCAGCATTCTCGGGCTCCTCGAGGGCCTCAAGGGCTCAGCCTTAAAGGGAAGGCACCACCCACCGCCACCTCACCCTGTCACCTCCGCACCATCTTGTACCTTGCAGTACACTCCTGAACCTCTGCTTACTTCGACCATTCTGGAGTTATCCCTCTGAAGGCTCGGCTTCAACTCCATTTTCACCTCTGGTACCATCAAGGTATACCTCCATCCAACCTCACTTCGCTACCTTTCCTCTGGCTCCTTGATGGAGTTCTCTATCTGTATCCCACAGACTCTCTTCTAGGCCTACAGGCTTTCTCTCCATCTTTGAGACTATCTGGTACCCTTGTGGTACACCTCCGTTGCACTCCGGCATCCTCTGGAGTTGTATTCTTTCAGTTCCTCAGTTTCTCCATTTCCATTTGCTTCTCCATTCACTTTTGGACTAATCACATCTTCATTGCCTTTCAGTCCTTTTCCCATTCTATCTTCGAGCGCTCCAGTACCTAGTGTACTCCTCAGTGTTCACCTCCGATATCTCCAGTCTAACTCCAGAGTCCTCTGTTTTATGTTATGATTCTGTTGCTTTTAACCTCCTTCAGGTCCCTTGGCTCTCACCTTGTTTCTCTTCTGGACTTCTGCCAACTCTGGTGTTTTCCTTCTTCCTCCATGTAGTTGAGCATTAACCTCTTGTCTTCCTTCGACTCCAGTCACCTCTGGTACCCCTTGGTACAACTCCAGATTAACTCCGCTTTTTCGGTGTTTAATCTTCGCCTCTATCTCTGTTCTTGGCTCCCTTCGTCTGGGCCTTATCTTTCATTTCCTCTGTGTACTCTGCTTACTTCCTCTGCTCTCTGTTTCTTTTGGTGCACTCCTGTGCCTCTTTGTTTTCCTCTGATTACTCTGGTTTAACTCTGGAGTAACTCCGGAATTTTTCCGGTTGACTTTGTTTCATTTCTACACTCCATTTTCTGTCTCTTCTATTCTGGACTGTTTCCGTTTTCTCCATAACTCTGAACTTACTCCAGTTTTACAACCTCTTGGGTACATTTATGTACTATTACCTTCTCCATTTCCAGGACCATTCAGTACCTGGCATACCTCTGTTCCTCCAGCCCATTTTGGGCATCTTTGACCACCCTTTGACTTTTTTCATCTCTATTTCTGTTTCCGTCTCTGTACCTACACTTCTGTTCTATTGTAGTACTTTCCTCCAAACTCCAGTACAAACTCTGTACACCTCCGGTCCTTTCCTTGGACCTTCATCCTCCATCCTCCCTGGCGCCATCTGGTGCCCTCCACTCTCTGGCCCTCTCCGGGCACCTCTGATCCCCTTCTGGGGTTCTCTGTCTGCTCCTTTCTCTGTATTCGTTTCCCCTCCGTTTTCTGTCTCTGCTTCCATTCCATTTTCAGTCTCTTTGTTTTCATTCTCTGTGTTTCCTCCAATCCTATTTTCACTCTGTTTTCATCTTCTCCAGTGTCCAGCCACCCCTGCATGTCCTCCGCTGCCACTCTGCACGCCCTGCCATCTCTGGCATCCATTCCACTCTGCTTGTGCATCCTCTGTGCTCTCCAAATCCACCTTGCACACCATCCGAATCCATCCTCTGTCAGGACTTGTGCCAAAGACACACCTTGACCCCTCTTGCACTGAGGCTTGGAGCCTCCTTTTCGAAGTTAGCATATTATCAGTAGCAGGACTTTGAGTCTTCTAGCTGGTCCAGACGATTCTTATCACTCCGAACTCTGTGTGGCACTCTTTCTCAGACTTGGCCCAGTAAGCACCTCCATCATCACCTCCATCAGTGTATTCTTTCCAAAGAAGCTTGACCACTTCCCCAGATTGGCTCTGCACTGAATCCCTGCTTACTTTAGGCCTTGAGGGCTCGGCCTTAAAAGGGAGGCACTGTCATATCCATGACATCCCATCTGTCTCCACCTCCTCCAGCCTCATCTCTGGCCATCTCCAGCCACCTCCCTCACCCTCAGTCCACCTCCACTTCCTCCATGCTCGGAGCTCTGCTCTTCCGCTCCAGACCAAGGCTGTGCTCGCACAGGGACTTGGCTATTCTCAGACCTGGATATATTTTGTACATTCCGTTTGTACATCTCTTTGCTTCCTCCATCTCTTCTTAGGTCCCTTATGGACCCTTGATATTATCTCACCTATTCCCTGACACCCTGGATATCCCTATTCATCTTTTAGTATAAAACCTCTGTACCTCTGTCATGTATCCCTTAGCACAAATATCAACTTAATTCCCACTCTCCTAATTCTTGTTGTGATCCCCTCCTCCTCCTGTTGGAACTCCACTCCTCCGAAATATGAGGACATGGACCTGTTCAAGGGCATGACACATAAGTCCTGCACCAATGTCCTTTCCATGCAACTCCACTCTGACACCTCCACTCCAGACTTTGGTCCAACTCCGAGACAAACTTCGTCGACCACCCCTCAACACCTCTGGACCTCTAATTGGACTTGAGTCTGGAGAGTCCGGGACAATTTAACAAGATTGACCTGCATCAAGCATAGAAAGAATAGTGTTCTTTTTAGCAGAAGTAAGAGATCTCATGATGGTGGTGGTTGGAAATCAAGAGGTGTGTGAACTTTTTTTGGCTTAGATATACTATATTTATATGTATCTTTGTTTGGAAAGTCAAACAAGACCAAATATTATTCAATTTCATTGAGATGTGCATTTATCTTTAAAAAGCTACAAAACTGTTGCAATGGTATCATTGATTTGAAATGGATATATCTCCACAGCCACTGGGCCATATGACATAATCCAGAGAGTGATTTGTAGCTAATGGCATGTACTTCCTTTTCTGTCACTAAGGCTAAGTGATATTTTGATGAGAGTTGATTGTGTGCTTTGCACACCACATTCAGGTTAGACATTGCAATGGTTTTGGAGATCACTGTAAGTCCTGTGCCAATGTTCTCCTGAGTACCTTCGCTCTGACTCCTCTGCTCTGACCTCCAGTCCATCTCCTATACTAACTCCTCTGTTAACTCCTAGAACTCCACTCCTCTGGTTGGACTTGAGTCTAGAGTATACATACTTTAACAGTATATTCGTACTCAATCCTGAGCAGGTCTCCACTCCATTAGGATCTCCACATGGACTGGGATTCATTCCGAACCCAGCCATGTGCTATGGAGTTATGTCATGACTTTACCTCTGACTGACTCTGCCCCTTTGGCAAGTCTCCTTCAGGCTACCCCTTGTGGTACCTCCGAACTCTGTTCTACCCTGCCTTTCAGTGGCCCTTTATTACCTCTATATCTCCATTTCTCTTTGCCCTCTTTGGCATTCTTCGTTCCTTACCTTTTGAAGCTCCATCTTCACTCTGCCTCTTTGACAGCCTTGCACCTTCATTCATCTGTATCTACTCTCATGGACTTCACTTCTCCAAACCTCTGATTCACCTCCAGTGCTTCAGAGGCCCTTCTGTCCTCATTTGTCAACACCTTTTAGTGATCCCTGACTCCCTCCATATCTTCAGTTGACTCTGCCTTTTGACAAGTCACCTTTTCCTCTGTTGTAGACTTTTCCTTTCTTTTGCCATTCCAGTGAATCACCTCCGACATTTTTGTCACCTCCTTGGATTCTAACCTTGTTGGTTTTAGGACAGCTAGCTCGCCATGATACTCCATTGAGTAATTGGCAATGAGCAGCACTTTTGTTTGTGACCCATACAAGATAAGAATACCAAGCCTTCCACTACTCCGGACAGCACTCTGGATTCACCATGGCACCTCAGACTTACTACAGTCCAGTCCACAGTCAACCTCCAGTCACTTACTGGGGGAATGTGGGACACCTCAATAGGAAAGTCACCTTGCAACATCCAACTTCACCCCCAACCCTCAACATCTGCCTTCGACCCTTTGTGCACCCAAGGACTGCAAGTCCAAAGGTACTCCACTTCTCTGACACCAACTCCAGTACCTCCAGACATTAATGGTGATGGACCACCTTGGTCCTTTTCTTTCCCTTCCTCTCTTTGTGATCCTTTATGTTTGCCCTTCTAATCTCCTAGATACCTTGGTAATGGACCCACTTTGAGCCATTTCATGGTACCTTTTATTTTTCTCCTCTTCACTTTTCTGTACCCAAGGACCTTATGTCCGAAGGTAACTCCAGCCTCACTCTGGCTGACTCCGCTCGGTCCAGACAGCCCCCCTACTTTTTCTCCTTTGTTTCCTATGTACTGTATTCCAGACCTGGGACTGCGTTGCCCTTGTCTGGGCTCCATTTGAGAGCACCCCCTGATGCGTCCTTTCCTTTTCCTTATGACCTCTTTTATGACCTTATGATTCCCCCTCTGGGTCCACTCCGGACCATCCCCTCAACTCCAGTCATATCTGGTTGACCCCAGCTTACCGGACCCCTTTCCTCTGATTCTTCTCTTCCTTCTTTAGTATATTCCTTTTTGTCTTCATTCAAAACTATTCTCTTCCACTCCAGCGATTTTCAGTCCATTCTGGACCACTTCACTATCATACCCTGTTCTTCATTTGTCCTCTTCTGTTTCTTCCTCCTTTGTTCATCATTGACAATTCCTGTCAACTCTGACGACCTCTGGTCCACTCTGGACCATCCATTTTTCTTCTCCCTTCAGGCAATCCACCTCCATGGCCTTCATGCCAACCTCTTTGGGTTCACTGACGTTTGTTTAGTATTGACTCATGCGCTCGCCTATAAACGATCCATTGATCTATGGGTATAAGAAGCCACATTTAGTCTAACGTACTCTTACAGATGGAATGCCAAACCCCCACACTCTGGGACTCTGACCGGAATCTAATCCCAGGAGTTGCACCTCAGATTTGCCGAAGTACTCAGACCTCTCTAGTTCTCATCTTGCAGACCTTCAACTGGCTTCGTCCAGATATTCTCCCACTTTAAGGACTGACCTACAATCGTCTTTTTCAGATTTTTGCCATTTTCGGCACTTTGATTTTTCAATTCCCTCCGCCTATGCCCCCAAGCCTTCAGACCTTTGCAGTCCAGCCCTGTGGACCTCTGCCAGACCCCTCCAGACTTCTTCCCGCACTATAGGACTGACCAAGATCGTTCCTTAGCCCTCTGCCACTTTTGGCATCATACCTTTTTTTTAGTTCTCCTCCATATCATTTCCCCTTTTATTAGCCTCCATTTCATTGCTCCTTCTGTTCTTGTTCACTCTGTTACCTTTGTCTTGCTCTGTTTTCACCTCCGATACACACTGTAACACTCCATTACCTCCTTATGACCTCTAATGTTTTCCATCTCACTCTGTCTTGTTCGCTCTTCATTCGAGAACACTTATTATTAAAAGAAAAGGCTAATTACTTTGTAGTACTACTTTTCTTTTTCTTCCTCCACCACTTCATCCGCATTCCCCTCCATTTCCTCCGTTTTCTTTTCTGCTTCCCCCTCCACCTCTGTTCCTTCTTCCTCCAACTCTGTTTCGACTTGCACTGCTGCCTCAGCCAACTCTGGCGCCACCTGGCACCCGCTCTTGACTCAGACCCTCTTTCTTCCCTCCAGCGCCTGGACCACCCCCTCCAGTGACTCTGCTATGTGGAGGAGCACTGGGAGGATGGTGATCTCTGAGGCAACCCTCTCCACTCTTCCACTCACTGCCTTCGACAGCCCTGCCACTGGGATTTTGATGATGGGCCAGACCCATTTCCTCCGCTCACCTCTGCATGGTGACCCCTCATCCCCCTCCTGCTTGCACACCGTGTGTGCCCTGGCACACTGATGGCACAATATGCCCTTGCTGCCCGACTCTGGCGCCTCACACTCCAGACTGCGTGCAATGCACCTTCCGCATGCCATGGCCTCCTCTGTCACCCTCTGCTTTTTCTCCTTCCTCCCTCTCCCTCACTCTTCCTCCTCCGACTCATTGATCTTGATGAATTCCTGTACATCCGTTAGTACGTTCCCTTTCCTTGTTTTACTACTCACCAGACTACCTTTGGAGGCCCACACCTTGCCCTTTTCTTTCTCCTTCTTCTTTTCTGCTTCATGTTCCTTCCTCCTACGCTCCAGCTCAACCTTCCTCCTCTCCTCCACAGCAGCAGTGCATGCTTGTGCCACCACCTTCTTCTCTCATCACTCCTGTTCCTCCCGTTTGCACCATTCATGCACCTCCACCTTGCGTTGTTGTTGTTTCTCCACATCACATCTCTTGTGCTCATTGAGCTTCTTCCAGCGCGCCTGCACTGCTGCGAACTTGGCCTTATCGACAGGAGATGAGCTTTGTGATTGGTCAGCCATTGTTGATTGTTGTGGAAGGAGTTCAAGCTGGTTAAAGTGTAGGATCACGTCCTTTTACTCCGTGGTAATTTTTTCGGACTCTGCCTGGTAAGTGACAGACTATTCTGTCCATTCTTTCTGTCTTCAGTCATCCTTTCCACAGGGGCCTACCAGCCCTGTTGGGATTGGCTCCGACCTGTCTCCCACACTTGCTAGGGCCTTGAGGGCTCAGCCCTAAAGGGGAGGCACAGTCACCAACACGTTATAGCCCCTCTCCAGCCACCTTCCCCCCATTTGCAGTCCACCTCTGATACCATTACCTCCAGAATTCTTCTACTCCACTTGGACCACTTTGGACCACTCTTGGATGCCTTGGTGCACCTTCATTATTCCCCCACCACTTTTGGTATCTTGTGCCTTGGCATTTACCTCCATCTATGACCTCCTTTTCTATTTTTGTTCCCTCTCTATTCATCCTCTGTATCAGTTCTGTACCCTACAAATCCCCTCTGTTCCTTGTACCATTCCAGTACCCCTCTATTTTCCCTTCTCCTCCGTTTATCTCTGGTGCCATTTGGTACACCTCCAGCCCCCTCCAGGGTTTTCCATGCCTATTCTAGGCACCCTCTGTTCTCTTTGCCTGCTGTCTCTGTTTCAATATTGGACTACTTACCCATTTTATCTGTTTCTCCTCTTTCTGCATTTGTTTCCATTCTTCTCTGAAATATCCAGTATGCTCGTCATACACCTCTGCTTACCTCCAGTACCCTTGCAGTACACCTGCCTCCATTCATCAACTCCAGAGCCTTTCTGGAGCTCTCCATACCTTTTCAGGCCATTTGCACCTCTGTTTGCTTCTCCCTCAGTTTGTTTCCTTCTTGTCCACTTACCCCCTGTACACCATGTACAAGTCTTTCACTTCCAGCCTCCTCCAAGGCACTTTGGACTTCCTCTGTTTCTCCTTTGTTTTCTGCTCTTCTCACTCTCCAGTCCATTCCCAGAGCTCTCCGTTTCTATACTATGTTCATTCTCTCCTCCTTTTTCTCTGTTCTCTCCGTTTCCTCTTGTCTGTCTCCATTCTGCTTTCTTCTCTGTTTTGTACTTCCCCCTCTGCTTTCACTCTGGATCTCCCCTGGAGTTCTCCAGTCCTCCTCTGAACTATTTTACACTTGTCTACTTCTGTTTTCAACCTCTAGTTATCTCCAGTCTCATCTCTGGGACTCCTTGTTCCTCTTCTTCTGTTCTTTTTGTCTTCTCTCCTTCTTTCCGGCATTCCAGCACTCCCTCTGCACTCCTCTGCCACCGTCTCTGCACACTCTGCTACCTCTAGCACCTCCTCTTGCACTCTCTTTGCATTATCTGCATCTCCATCCCCGCTTTGTGCATCATTCGCTCCTCTCCTTTGTCTTGCTGCATGCCCTAAAGCACCTCTTGCCCTCCCTTGTGCTGGGGCTCAGATCCTCTCAGAGTGCCTTATCATCAGTGGTAGAGATTGTTGCCTCTATTAGGTCCTGATCACCTCCATCCTTACTCCATATGGCAATTCCTTCAGACTCTGCCTCAGTAAGCACCTCCATCTATCCCTCCATCAGCACGTTCTCTCCACAGTGGCTTGACCACCATCTTGGATTGGCTCTGCATCAAACCCCTGCTTACTGAAGGCCTTGAGGGCTCGGCCATAAAGGGGAGGCACTGTCATATCCATGCCAAACCAGCTATCTCTGCCTCCTCCAGCCCCATCTCTGACCGACTCCAGTCTCCTTTGTTCCCCTCTAGTCCTCCTCCATCTCCACCACACACGGAGCTCCTCAGAGCTCTGCAGAGCTCTGATCCTCTGATTGAACCTGCAGCTGTGCTCACTCGGAATTGCCCAGACATTATCTGCTTTTGTAATTCCCTTGTTCTTTCATCCCTTCTCTGTCCCTCATTTGACCCTTAATCATTCTTCATTTGTTCCTCTGACATTCTGATGTCCCTCTTGTGATGAAAACTATTTTACATCCCCTTATGTACCTTTGACCCTTAGTCCCTCAGTATTTAACTCCTGTAACTCCTGTATGTACTCCTCAGTATGAAT
>JBBPKI010001430.1:0-12568 GCA_038089155.1 Nevesoporus exiguus
TCTGTTTCCTCTCTTTTCTATTTCCTCTGTTCTCTTTTCTCCTTTGTCTTCTTTTTGCTTCTGTACTCTCTTTTCTCCACTGGTCCACTCACTCACTCTTCCCATGCTCTTCTGTCTCACTTTATCATCACTCCATCACCTTCTGTTTCCTCCTGTCATATCCATGACATCCCATCCATCCCTGCCCCCTCTGGCCCCATCTCCAACCAACTCCAGTCACCTCTGCCACCCTCAGTCCACCTCCGCTTCCTCCACACTCAGAGCTCTGCTCCTCCACTCTGGACCAAGGCTGTGCTCACACATGGACTTGGCTATCCTCAGACCTGGTTATCATTCCGTACATTTCATTTGTACACCTCTTCGTTTCCCTCATCCCTTCTTGGTCCCTTATGGACCCTTGATATTATCTCACTCATTCCCTGACATCCTTGATGTCCCTATTTACCCTCTAGTATAAAACCCTCTGTACCTCTGTCATGTAACCTTAGCATGAATATCAACTTAATTCCCACTCTCCTAATTCTCGTTGCGATCCCCTCCTCCTTCTGTTGGAACTCTGCTCCTCCAAAATATGAGGACATGGACCTGTTCAAGGGCATGACACATAAGTCCTGTGCTGACGTCCTTTCCATGCAACTCTGCTCTGACACCTCCACTCCAGACTTTGGTCCAACTCCGAGACAAACTTTGTCAACTACCCCTCAGCACCTCCGGACCTCTGATCAGACTTGAGTCTGGAGAGTCTGGGATGATTTAACACCTCCGCTCCTTGAGAGTCTTGAGGCAGACCCACAGCATTGTGCCCCAGTGTCTTCTAAACTAGGGCTTTGCTACCCACTAGCTATGGCCACCACCAGAGAAAGTTATATAATGAGTTCAAGCTGGTCAAGCATCGGACACCCTTTTTCACACTCCAAGGAGAACAACTCTGGACTCCACCCAGTATGTGCCAGACTACTAATCCTTATCCACCCTGGCCATCCTCTCCAAAGGGGCTTGACCACCCCCATAGACTGGCTCCAACCATGTATCCATGCTACTATGGCCTTGAGGGCTTGGCCCTAATGGGGAGGCACTGTTACATCCATCCATCCACCCCCCTATAGTGCCTACTTCAGCCTACCCTGGCCAACTCCAGCCCCTCTGTCCATCATCCTCCATCACTTATCCCTCAGAACTCTATCCTCATACTCAACTCTGGTGCCTCCAGTCTCAACTTCACCACAACTCTGGTCAGTTCTTCATCATCCTTTGTAATTTCCTTATTCAGACTACTTCATAACTAATCCTTTATGACACTGTTGTATATCTAAACCCTGTACTCATCCCTATGCCTTATTCTTCCCTTGATCACAGTTTTATTGCCAGGGTTGTATTCCATTACTCCTATCTCTGAACTCCTCTGTTTTACATACTCCATTCTGATCCTAGAATTAGTCATCTTTCTCCTTAGTATATAAGTTCTCTGTACTCCACTCTGTATCTCCTCAGTATAAATATTGCATAAGTCTCTCCTCCTACTCTTGTCTGATCTCCCTTGCTTCATCTCCCTCTATCTCTCCTTCTCCAGAACCTCTGCCCTCATGTCCTCCAAAACCCGAGGACTGGACTTAGACAAGGGTGTGACACACAAGTTCTGTGCCCAGTCCTCATAAGTCCCCTCCATCTCTGCTACTCTGTTCAGACTCTGGTCCACCTCTGCCACTCATCTCCTACTTCCCCCTTAGACCCTTTGGACCTCCTGTAAGACTTGACCTGAAGGACCTGGACTTGACAAGGATGCACTGATGGAGGGGATGATGAGGTGCTTACTGGGCCAAGTCCAAGAATGATGGCATGCAGAGTATGATAGAGATTTCTGAACCCACTGGATAACTTGGAGTCCTGCCAATGGATGGGAATGGATGGTGCTAAAAGTGAAAACAATGAAGATGACAATGACAAACTATAAAATGCCATGGTAGAGAGCTAGATGGGATAATTATTGGTCAGTTCTTAACATGGAGAGAAATCTGGATGAAGCTGGTTGGAGGTCCACAGACAATGACTGCAGAAGGCCTGAGGCCTTGGGTGAATCCTGGAGGGTGCAACTCCCAGGATTAGATTTCTGGATGGAGTCCCAGAGTGTGGAGGTTTGGCATTCTATCTGTAAGAGTATGTTAGATGAAGTTGTGGCTTCTTAAATCCAACAATCAATGGATCGTTTACTAGGTAAACACACTATGGGGAACCATGGTTCCCTACATGTGTATTCCAGATTTATAGGGCATCCAATGTTATCACAACTCATCCAGTATTATCCTGGTTGACCAGATGATGTCCCAGTATATTTCCAGCTGGGATCAATCCCCTACATGACCAGGTTGCACAGAAACCAGCCAGGATCACTTTCTGGCACTGTTTACTGGTATTCTGGTGTCTGGTGTAAAAACAAAAAAGTGCTTCAGTGTGAAGTGTTAGAAAGAAGGTGGGGTGATGTGTTCATCCCAGGGAGTCTCAAGGCAATTGCAAATGGCTGGAAATGGGTAATAAAAGAATGAGAAAGAGCATACCACTGGTGTGGACAACTCCTATGGGGGCCTTCTCCAGAAGAGACCGGATGCTAGACTTGTAGATACATGCCCAGGCTTCTGCACACAGTGAAGATAGCAAGAGATGACTAGGACTGGGCTTACAGGCTTATACTAGGCATACTCACAAAGGAAAGAAGGGAAAACTGTATTAAATAACTAGTGACATGCCTATGTAGTGCTCAGCAAAGTATAAAACAATATCAAACAAGTAAAAATAGCAAAACCAGCCCAAAAACAACATAAACTGGCCATAGTTGCATATACTGGTCATAAACACACATACCTGGCCATCAGAATACCAGTAAACAGCACTGGGAAGTGATGCTGGCTGGTATAAATCAAGTCCAGCTGGTCACTGTGCAAGCTGGTTGTGTAGGGGATTGAAACCAGCTGGAAACATACCAGGAAACTGGCCAGTTGACCAGGATTGTTATAACCCTAACCTGACTAAAGTCATGGGTTCATATCTCCAATGAAGGAGCCCTCTAGAGGTCACTAGAGATGTCATGAAGGAATGGACAAGGTCCATCTTAAGAGCTTAGAGGCTCACTCAAGGGATTAGGGGAATCCGCAAGAGACTTCACTTGAAGTCCTTGGGTCTTATCCATTGGACTACTTATGGTGTCTAGCTATGTACTTAGGGCAGGCCCATTAGGGCATGGACCACCTTAGGGCCAGTTGTACCTAGCTATGATGTCATGTGCCTAGGGCACTGGGTATGAGGTCATCCCTGACATCACTGGTCTAGACTCTGTGTCTGGACTCCTAGAGTTATCATAATATTAAATAAACCTTCTAAGTATCTTAACAAGCATATAGTCTTGGCTAAGCCTTAGCTAACTGGCATTGGTGGATGCCAGCATGTTGGGATGCTGTCATATCCATAACATTCCATCCATCTCCACCCCCTCCAGCCATCTCCACTGCCCTTAGTCCACCACCACTTCCTCTATGCTTGGAGCTCTGCTTCTCTGCTCCAGACTAAGGCTGTGCTTGCACAGGGACTTAGCTATCTTCGGACCTGGATACCTTTCATACACATTCTGTTTGTACTTCCATTTGCTTCCTTCATCCCTTTTCCATCCCTTATGAGACCCTTGATTCTGTTTCACTTGTTCCCTGACTTTGATGTCCCTGTTGATCTCTTAGTATATAACCTCTGTACCTCTGTTGTGTATCCTTAGCATGAATATTGACTTAATTCCCACTCTCCTGATTCTTGTTGTGATCTCCTCCCCCTCCTGTCAGATCTCCGTTCCTCCAAAATACAAGGACATCAACCTATTCAAGGGCGTGACACATAAGTCCTGTGCCGACATCCTTTCTATGCAACTCCGCTCTGACACCTCCACTCCAGACTTCAGTCCAACTCTGAGATGAACTTCATCAACCACCCCTCAGTACCTCCAGACCTCCAATCAGACTTGAGTCCAGAGAGACCAGACATTTAACAGATGCCAACAAGTATAGTACTGGCATGACTGGCATAGTGCTGTGTGAGTACTGGCTTGATCACAGTATTGTTGGACACCCTATAAAGCTGAAATACACATGTAGGAAACCAAGGTTCCCCACACTGGGTATGTTTGTTTATGACCAGTTTGTGCATTTATGGCCAGTTTATGTTGTTTTAAATCTGGTTTATTTGTTTTCACTTATTTGATGCTATTGTGGGGAACCTTGGTTTCCTACATGTGTATTCTCAGTTTATAGGATGTCTGATGATATTGAGATCAAGCTGGTACTCACACAGCACTATGCCAGTCATGCCAGTACTATACCAGTCAACCAGTCAATTTCCTAGTATGTTTCTGGCCAGTTTTGATCCCCTACATGACCAGCATGCACTGCAACTGGCCAGACTTGGTTTATACCAGCTGGTATCACTTCCCAGTGATGTCTACTGGTATTCTAATGGCTGGGTATGTGTGTTTGTGACTGGTTTTTGTTGTTTTGGTCCAGTTTTGCTATTTTTACTTATTTGACATTGTTTTATGTTAGCTGAGCACTACATAGGCATGTCACTAGTTACCTGATGGAGTTTTCCCTCCTCCACTTTGTTAGTACACCTGGTATAAGCCTAAAAGCCCAGTCCTAGTCCTCCCTTGCTATCTGCATTGTGTGCAGAAGTCCAGAAATGCATCTGGAAGTCTGAAGTCTGGTCCCTTCTGGAGAAGGCCCCCATAGGAGTTGTCTACACTGGTGGTATGCTCTTTCTCATTCTTTTATTATCTATTTCTGGCCACTTGTTGTGTTTTGAGACTCCCTGGGATGAACATATTGCCCCACTACTTATTCTACTGACCTACCTTACACACCCAAGGTAGGACTGATCTTTACAACTGGAGTCCACTATGAGGGAGTCCAGCATTTCATTTGGCCTTACTCTTCCACCTTTTCATTCCATTCAAACTTGAACATTCCCTTCTCCACCACTATGCTTGTCTGCCTGTTTCTGCCACTTACTACACCTCCAGAGCCTTGATACTGCCTTCCTAACTTCCTTCTGACCCTATTTTATGCTATCCAGTGATATTTACAAGACTTACTGCACATTTGACCCTTATTTCATCATTTACATTATATCCTAGCCCTTAAACATTTTGTTATGACACAGCTGACATTTATTTTACCATTCTGGGACACCTCTGACATGCCCAGATTCGATGGCACACCCCACTACCTTCTCCAGTTCCTGGAGGATGTTGAGGAATTAGCAAGCCAGGCCAGCCTTAATGATCAAGATATCATCTGGCTGGCAATCCAGTATGCAGCTTTTGATGAAGTGGAGCTATGGGAGATGATGGAGGAAGTATCCAACCTGATGCCTAGCTGGTCCTGGTTTGTAAAGGTGGTGAAGGAACTCTACCCAGGATGTGAGCCAGTATACACCCAGAAAGATCTAATTACCCTTGTCCAGCAATTCTAGAATGAGTTCATGTGGACCTTGGACAACCTTGGCTGGTATCACTGGAGTTTCTTCAAGATCTCCACTCCACTCCTTAGCACAGGCTGGCTTGGTGAATGTGAATTGGATGAACTTTTCTTCACAGGTTTCCCATGTGATCTAGTGAACCACCTTAACCACCAGCTCAAGATAGTCCATCTGGAGATCTACCCCAACAAGCCTTATCCAATGGAGTATGTCACAGATGCTGCCTCATTTCTCCTCTCCTGGATCACATCCAGAGCAGCTGCTCCACCTCCCAGTCTGATGCCATATACTGCAAGTCTGGTCCCAAATGCATTGCCAGCTATTCCCCCTTCATACCTGATATCATATCATACAAATCCCATCCCAGCTGTTCTACCAGCTATTCCACCCCCATATCCAATGCCATATGCTGCAACTTCAGTCCCAAAGCCTTTACCAAGTGTCCAGACATCTGTTCCTCTTCCCTACTCATCACCTGTATCCACCTCTCCCACTTCAGAGGTTTCCTGCCTCCTCTCATCCAAAGCCATGTCCTCCATCCAGCAGACCCCTGCTTTCAACCCTGTCTCATTGCCACATGCACCATGCACCACACTGGGTATACCACCAGTTGTACTGAGCTGATTGCCACCAGACATTGCACAGGTCACCCCTGAAATAATCTGGCAAGTCTTGGATATTGAGCCAGCCATACTTGCAATTGACCTGGTCACATCAGAAGACATGCCAGAGCTGGATAGAGCAGATCTAGAGTGGTGGGATGATGATGTAGAGACCTGGGACCTGGAGTTCACAGATATTGAGCTGGAGGTCTGGGGGATTGAGGGGAACACACTGGATATCAAGCTGGATGCACTAGCCATCACACTGGAAGAGCTCAAGGATATACCAGATGCAGCAAGAAGCATGCCGGACCCCTGGGAAGACTTGCTAGCCATCACACCAGACATCCTGAAGGAAGGAATCCATGGAAGCAGTCAGGAGAGCCAGGTAATCAGTCTGGAGGTAGGCAAAATTGAGCCAGAAGTGTGGGAAATCAGGCTGGAGGTATGCAATATTGACCTGGGAATAGTTGACATAGTGCCAGGTACACTGGAGATAGAGCTGGATAGACCAGAGATAGTGTTAAATCATCCCAGACTCTCCGGACTCAAGTCCGATCGGAGGTCTGGGGTACTGAAGGGTGGTCGACGAAGTTCGTCTCGGAGTTGGACCGAAGTCTGGAGCAGAGGTGTCAGAGCAGAGTTGCATGGAAAGGACATTGGTGCAGGACTTATGTGTCATGCCCTTGAACAGGTCTGTGTCCTCGTATTTCGGAGGAGTGGAGTTCCGACAGGAGGAGGAGGGGATCACGACAAGAATTAGGAGAGTGGGAATTAAGTTGATATTCGTGCTAAGGGATACACAACAGAGATACAGAGGTTTTATACTAAAAGATGAATAGGGATATCAAGGGTGTCAGGGAATAGGTGAGATAATATCAAGGGTCCATAAAGGACCTAAGAAGAGATGGAGGAAGTGAAGAGATGTACAAATGGAATGTATGAAATATATCCAGGTCCGAGAATAGCCAAGTCCCTGTGCAAGCACAGCCTTGGTTCAGAGTGGAGGAGCAGAGCTCCAAGCATGGAGGAAGCAGAGGTGGACTGAGGTGATGAAGGTGACTGGAGTTGGTCAGAGATGGGGCCGGAGGAGATGGAGATGGATGGGATGTCATGGATATGACAATCACCCTCAGACTTTTCACCCTCCCACTTCCTTGTCAATGCCACTCCACTCGTGTGCGCATACAAGATGGATGGCCTAGTCCACCTTGTCAGCCACCTCTAGCCCCTTGCTGGAGGAAGGCAAGACACCCTCAGTAAGAAAAGTCACCCTCACAACATCCAACCTCCCTCCACCCTCAACTCCACGACCTCCAACCTTTCAGACCTCAAGTTCAGAGTTCACTCCACTTCTGTTCATTGTCCACCAACTCTGGCTTATCCAGTCAGTCTGGACATCTGGGTAAGGAATCCCCTTTGGTTCCTTCCCTTTTCTCCCTCTGTTTTTGCTTCTCCTATTTGTTTCTTTTCCTCTGGTTTCTTTGGTGCTTTTGGACCCCAAGTCCAATAGCAACTTTATTTCATGTCCAGTCCATTTCAGACATTCAGGGTAAAGGACCCCCTTTTGATTCTTTTTGCCCTTTTCATCTTTCTTCCTATCCTCTATTCTTTGTTCTGACACTGGGTCATGATGGTGGACTCCTCTCCAAGGAGCACCATCACCAGTTGATGAACACCCTCCGTTTCCTCCTTACCTGATGACCACAAGTCTGAAGGTAACTCCGGTTTGCTCCAGCAACTCCAGAGTCTTTCCTTCCCTTCTTCTTCCTCTTTATCCTGTCTGTTTTCTGCTTCATCATTTTTCCTTTATTTCTCCTCTGACCTCTGTACCTGAGGACCACAAGTCCAACAGTCATTCTCTTTTCCTCCTCCAGTGCTGCAATGCTTAATAGCCACCACTCTGATCACTCCAGGCTCACACACCACTTCCTCCAAACCTGAAGACATCAAGTCCAAAGGTAACTCAGCTTCAACTCTGGCAACTCCAGAGTTTCTGTTTCTTTTCTTCTTCTTCCTTTCCATTTTGGTTTCCCAGACTTGGGACTGTGTCGCCCTTGTCTGCGCTCTCTTCTAGAGCACCTCTTGATGCAATCCTTCATTCTTTCTTCTTGTCTCCTTTGTACCTCAAGGCATTAGGTCCGAAGGTAACTCCATTCTAAGTCCAGTTTGCTCCAGCAACTCCGGACCCTTTTCTTCTTCGCCCCTTCTTTTCTCTTTCATTCTGTTCTCTGAACCTGGGACTCACATTGCCCTTGTCTGCACTCCATTCTGGAGCACCCCCAGACACATCCACTCTTTTTTCTATCTGCTACTTATGACCTCATGACTTCCCCTCTGGGTCCACTCCAGACCATCTTGTCTTCCCTCTGGGTCCCTTCCAGACCACTCTGGGTCCACTCCAGACCACTCCATTTTCACTCTGATTCTGTCTTCCTGTGTCTAATTTTCCCTTTTGTTTCTGACCCCTCTGTGCTGTCCACTTCAGCAGCATCTGGTCCATTCTGGACCACTCCATTTTCCCTTCTGTTCTTCTTCTTTTCCTCTGTTGGCCCTTCAGGCCTTCATCTGTGTCAACTCTGACAACTCTGACGAACTCTAGTCCACTCCAGACCATTTGTTTCCTTTCCTCTTCCTTCAGGCAATCCACCTCTGTGGCCTTCGTGCCAAACCTCTTTGGGTTCTCTGACGTTTGTTTAGTATAGGACACCACACACTCACCCACTAAAATGATCCATTGATCATTGGGTTTAAGAAGCTGCAACTTCATCTAACATACTCTTACAGATAGAATGCCAAACCCCTGCACTCCAGGACTTTGTCCAGAAATTGAATCTTCAGAGTTGCACCTCTGGGATTTGCCCAAGGCCTCGGGCCTTCTGCGGTCATTGTCTGTGGACCTTCAACCAGCTTCATCCAGATTTCTCCCCGCGTTAAGGACTGACCAATGATTTGTCCCATTTAGCTCTCTGCCATCATTGGCATTTTTATAGTTTGTTGCTGTCATCTTTGTTGTCATTCTTCTAGGTCTTTGACCTTCGCGGTCTCATCCTGTGGACCTCCGACAGGCTTTGTTCTGGACTTCTCTCCCCACACTTAGGACCAACCAAGATTGTCCTTGGCCTTCTGCCAACTCTGGCATTATTTCCTTCTCTCAGGACTATTCTCCTTTTCATCCCATCTGTTCATTTCTGCTTTTGTCCTTCTTTTATCTCTTCTGTTTCTGTTTTTCTTTCATTTCTATTACCCCTGTACTCCGATTAACTCTGATTAACTCCGGAATTACCTCCGATAATTTCCGCTTTTGGCACCTCTTTTTCTTTTTCCTCTGTTTTTATTCTTTCTCTGCCTATTTACTCTGTGGTCTATGTTCTCAGATTCCTCTCAGGCCTCAAGGGCTTGGCCTTAAAGGGGAGGCACCACCCACTGCCACCTCACCCTATCACCTCCATCCATCAACTCCAGTGCACCTATCACACACCCCATGACCTCTGTTGAAACCTCCAAAATCTCTGCTGCTCCGGAGTTACCACTCTGGAACCCCTCACCCCAACTCCGTCTGCCCCTCTGGTACCCTTGAGGTACACCTCCACCTAACCCTACTTCCTCACCACTCCTTGGGCTCCTTTCATGTGGCACCACCTAGATTTCAACTTCGCTTTCTCCTCCAGCCCATCTTCTAGGGCTTTTAGGCTTTCTCCCCCATCTTCCAGACTATCCAGTATCCTAGTGGTACACCTTCAATTGCCTTCAGCATCCTCCAGAGTTGTGTTCATCCAGTTCCTCTGTTTCTACATCTTCTCTATTTTCATTGCCCTTTTCTTCTGTTTTGGACTAATTGCTTCTTCATTGCTTTTCAGTCCATTTCAGTTCTCTCTTCAAATGCTTCAGTACTAGTTGTACTCCTCAGCATTCAACTCCAATACCTCCGGTTTAACTCCAGACCACTCTGTTCTACATCATGATTCCATTGCTTTTGACTGCTTTCAGGTCCCTTGGTTCTCATTTTGTGTCTCCTCTGGACTTTTGCCAAATTAGGCGTCTTCTTTCACCCTCCATGTAGTCAAGCTTGATCCTCTCGTCTTCTTCTGCTTCACCCACCTCTGGTACCCTTGGTACAACTCCGGTTTAACTCCAGTTAACTCTGCTTTTTCTCCATTTTCATCTTCATCTCTATATCCATTCTGATCTTCCTTCATCTGCACTCTATCTTTGTTCACTCTGTCACTCCTTCCACCTTCTGTCTTCCTTTGGCACATTCCTGTGCCACTTGACCCCCCTCTGGTGCATTCATGTGCATCTTCATTTCCCTCCGTTCTCTTCCAATTACTCTGGCTTAACTCCAGTGTAACTCCAGATTTTCTCTACTTCTTTCTATTTCTGCACTCCATCTTCTGCTTTTCCATTCTGGACTTGTTCCATTTTTCTCCATGAACTCTGGCCTTACTCCGGTTTTACATCCTCTTGGGTACATTATATACCTTCGTCTTCTCCATTCCAGGACCATTCAGTACCTGGCTTACACTTCCAATTCTCTGGTCCATTTTGGGCATCTTTGATCTCTTTCCGGGGCCCTCTGACATTTTTCATCTCTTTTTCTGTTTCTGTCTCTGTACCAACTTTTCTGTTCTTTTCTGTTTCTACTCTAGTACTTTTCCTCTGAACTCCGGTACGACCTCCGTACAACTCCAATCTTTCTCCAGTGATCTTCATCCTTCATCTTTTTGGCACTCTCCAGTGCCCTCCGCTCCCTGGCCCTCTCTGGGCACCTCTGACCCCCTTCCGGGGCTTTCTCTCTCTTTTCTGTTTTCTCTGTATCCATTTTCCTCTGTATACTCCATTCTTACTTTCAGTTCCCGTTTTTCAGTCCCTCTGTTTCATTTTCCATTTCCCCTGACCCTTTCCTCTCTCTATTTTCATCCTCCAGTGTCCAGCCACCTCCGCATGTCCTCCACTGCCACTTCGCACACTCTGCCATCTCTGGCATCTGTTCCACCCTGCTCATGCATGCTTCATGCTCTCCAAATCCACCTCACGCACCATCTGCATCCATCCCTGTCAGGTGTTGTGCCAAAGGCACACCTTGACCCCTCTCGCACTGAGGCTTGAAGTCTTTTTTCAGAGCTAGCTTATTGTCAGTGGTAGGACTCCGAGCTATCTGGTTAGTCCAGACATCACCATCATACTCCATGTGGCATCATTCTCAGACTCAGCCCAGTAAGCACCTCCATCATCACCTCTGTCAGTGCATCCTCTCCAAAGAAGCTTGACCACTTCCTCAGATTGGCTCTGCACTGAAACCCTGCTTACTATAGGCCTCAAGGGCTTGGCCTTAAAGGGGAGGCACTGTCATATCCATGACATCCCATCCATCTCCACCTCCTCCAGCCCCATCTCCGACCAACTCTGGTCACCTCCGTCACCCTCAGTCCACCTCTGCTTCCTCCATGCTCAGAGCTCCGCTCCTCCGCTCCGGACCATGGCTGTGCTTGCACAGGGACTCAGCTATCTTCAGACCTGGATACATTTTGTACACATTCTGTTTGTACTCCCCTTCACTTCTTTCATCCCTTTTCCATCCCTTATGAGACCCTTGATACTGTCTCACTTCTTCCCTGACATTTGATGTCCCTATTCAATCCCTTAGTATAAAACCTCTGTACCTCCATCATGTATCCTTAGCATGAATATCAACTTAATTCCCACTCTCCCTACTCTCGTCACGATCTCCTCCTCCCCCTGTCGGAACTCCACTCCTCTGAAATACAAGGACACAGACCTGTTCAAGGGCACAACACATAAGTCCTGCGCTGACATCCTTTCCATGCAACTCCACTCTGACACCTCCACTCTGGACTTCAGTCCAACTCCAAGACAAACTTCATCGACCACCCCTCAGCACCTCCAGACCTCTGATCAGACTTGAGTCCAGAGAGTCTGGGATAATTTAACAGTATCCCTGACAACCCTTGACCCTTACTTCACTTCTGACCTCCTGGAATATTTTCATATGTTCTTCACCTTTGTCAGATAGTATTTTCATTCCATTTTGTACCTCCTCCGCTTACTCCATCCTATATAACTCCTATGTATCTCCTGTACTATTCCTTAGTACAAATATCAAACAAAGTCACTCTCCTCTCATTTCATGATCACCCTATCTCCTCCCTGTTGGACTCCTATGCCTCCAAAATATGAGGACCTAGATCTGCTTAGGGGCATGACACATAAGTCCTGTGCTGATGTCCTCCTGAGTACCTCTGCTCTGACTCCTCCACTTGGACCTCCAGTCCAACTCCTATACTAACTCCTCCGATAACCCCTAGAACTCCACTCCTCTGGTCAGACTTGAGTCTGGAGTATACATACTTTAACAGCTTGCATAGTTACTTGGCTGTGCTCAGACCTGAATACCTCTTATATATTTCCATTTGTACTTCCCTATACTTCCTTCATTC
>JBBPKI010001431.1:0-12564 GCA_038089155.1 Nevesoporus exiguus
GCGTGCGGTAAGCTCGGTGCTCCAGCTGCTCGACCTCCAGTCCTCCCCCTCAAGCGGCATGCTCTGGGGTTTCTCCGGTATGTGGTCTTCTTCGCCATTTTCGACTGACTACCCACCTAGGGCTTCTTGCGTGCGCGCGATCGTTTCGCCGCCACGTTCGTCGTCGACTCCCGATCCAGCATCCTTTACGCCTCCACTCGGACCTCTCTTTGCGATTCGGTTTCGCTCAACGTCCGTACGGCATGCGTGGTGGTCGTCTCGATTGGTGGGAGCCTATTCGGCTCGTGCGACCTGTCTGCTGGCTCTGTTGGCTCAGCGGTTGTCGCGTTTGAGTTTGCGACGTCAGCGGTTGCTTCGCTGACCTGCTGACTCGCTATTTCGGGTCTCGAGGCTTTTGTTGGCTCGTGGTTGGCAGCCTCAGCCTGACCCTTCTTGCTCTCCAATTGGGCACGTTCGAGTGCTTCGCGCTTCGAGCGCTTTTCTCGTCGCTTCAGGTAGTAGTCGAGCTTCCCCTTGAGCTTTCTCCTGTATTCGTTGACTAGAGCGTTTTCTTCTGGGGTTGGTAGATTGTTGTGGGAGATTTTAAACGTCACGTGACTTGTGTTCCCTTCGAGGCGCTTCGGCTTGCGCGTAGTTTGTCGTCGGCTCATTTTTCGAGCGTTCGAGTTGGAGTCGAGTGAGTGAACTTCTGTCTGTCTACCGAGCACAGACAGGGCTCATAACCTATTGAAAGGATTGAAAGGTCTTAATTAACCTTTTGGTGGTGACTGTAATGTCCTCAGTAAGTCACTAAGGATCCTAAGGTAGCTAATGGTGCGATGTAAGTACTAGCTTATGTAAGCTAAGTGCATATTAGCCCAAGACACCTCCAATCCATAGTGTTATAAATTGACATTGTGACAATTGTAGAACCCAAAAAGCTGCTTGCTGACAACCACTACATTCTACAACTAATGACTAGCTATAGTGTACTTGCATGACTTCGCCAGATAGTGCAGTGAAATCAAATCACGTGATACTTTGATGTGAAGCATGTAACCACTTTCACACTCCGATTGGTACTCGCTTACTTCCGCACGGTCATCATCTCCTTATCACTGTATGTTGTCCTGATTTCCCTTCTGCACCCTGTTTTAAATGTCATTCCCCACTGCGACTCCAATGCTTTTGTACGACACATGTTTCTGTGAGTCTAAACGGATGTGATTAGGTGGATGTGGCTCACAATAACTGGATGTAGCTGATTATGTAATCCGCACGTTCTCAAACACGACCATGCTCAGAGTAGTCACTGATCATCAAGTTCTCGCTCACTCCTTACTGTACATGGACACTAGGCCACCCGCAGTACTGTGAGTCCCAGCCCTTCGCCAGTCGACCTATTTTTAAGCCTTATTACTCATTTGCCACTTCCAACACCCGTTCTTGAGCCCCAGTGCTTGTCTACTACCAACGGTCCGTCTCCAAGCCCGTCGCTGGTTTGTCATCTCCACTACTTATTTTCGTGTCTGAGTACTCTTTCCTCAAGCCGACTGCATTCCCTGAGCCATGGATGCCGATTCTAATCCATTTGGTAGCAACAATAGTGCGTTGACCTACGCAACGGTGCACCCCACCATGGTGATGACGACGAGAGTGAAGGTATTGCAAAGGTATGCCCACAATTACGACAACAGTGGCGAGGGCAACGCAAGGTCGCGCTCACAATGATGACAATGACAAGGGCGAGGGCAATGCAACCGCACACCCCTACCACAACGATGACGACGACGGCAAACATGGAGGCAGCACAAAGATGTGCCCGTGATGACGATGACGACGATGGTAAGGGCAGCGCAAAGGTGTGCCCATGACGACGACAATGACGGCGAAGGGAATGCAACCGCGTGCTCCAACCACAGCGACGACGACGAGCGAGGGGCCAATGCAAAGGCGCACCCACGACAACAATGGTGGTAGCGATGGCGAGCATGGGGGCAGTGCAACTGCACGTTCGCCATAGCGATGACAGCGAGCATGAGGGAAATGAAAAGGCGCACCTACGATGATGATGAGGGCAATGCAAGGTATGTTGCTTCAGTATGTTTTTGCATCGTACTTAGACTGCTCGTGTATGTACTAGCATTGTAGCAATGGCAATGTTATTATTATTGGTGTACTAGATCTAGTGTGAGCTGGCAAGCAAACGATAGACAAGTGAGATCTAGCTAGAGGTGGCGAGACCTAGTAAGCTACAGGAATCGTGCCAAGGTCTCGTGAGGGCTAGCTAGACCTAGCAAGGTCAAAGGGACATGTAGACAGCTAGCTAGAAGGCCGTGTTTCTCACCATATCTAGACAGAATGAGTATTTCCTTGCTACGACACGCTAGGTCTAGTGTACCTAGCGAGCCTATTTTGGTCTAGCTAGGTCTAGCTACTAGATCTAACTAGAATTTGCCACTTTTGCCGATGTAATGGTGCGATGTAAGTCTAGCTTATATAAGCCAAATGCGTAGGTAATCAATAAATCCCGATTCCCAACACCTTGCACCCGGATGGGTGTACCCGGCGGGTGCCTGCAGATACCCGGCATATTTTCCCACCACCACTGCGCCTTTCCTTTCCAGCACCCCGCCATGCGACACCTGGTCCACTACTCAACGACGACAACAGCGCGGAGGTGGCCAATGCCAGCCGAAAAATATACCACCACCATCGTCATTCTGGCAATAACAGCGCTGGCGCTGTAATGACGACGGCATCACACAGGTGGCTGCACCACCGCCGCCACCACCACCGCGGTATGACGACGACAACTGCTTACCGACAGCTGATGACATGGGCCGGGCAGCGGGGATACAGCCATTGTGACACGACAACGATGTCGCCGCCACGGACGTGGCAATTGTCACGACAGGCAGAACGGCGACAACAAAGGCCGGGTGGCAGGGGCGACGGGGACATGATGACGACCATGGGGATAGCGATGCGGCGACAACGGCCACGACGACCGCGTCTTCACGAAATTGACAAATGCCACGACGGGACGATGAGGCAGCGACGATGACCACGATGGCCACACCGTCATGAACATGGCAAATGCCACGATGGGACGACGAGGATGACAAGGCGATAACTGCAACGATGGTGCTGCCACGGTAGGACAATGAAGATGACAGCGGCGAGGACATCATGACGACGTGGCCAATGCCACGACGGGCTTAGCAAGCGAGAACGTCAGATCTATTCACCTAACTTGCCATCACAGCAGCGTGCACCCCCGAAGAGAATTAAAGATGTTAAGTCAACCCACTTTGTGCTGATAATGGCTCACTACATACACACTGCAGCTGGCCTACCCTTCTGCTTCACCCCAGCTAGTCCCCCAGACAGAACCGCTGGCGGTCTGACACCTGGTACATATTTACTTTGTGCCCTGATTTACAGGACATAGTAACCAATAAATATTGCGGGGTTTACATTTTCAGCCCCTCCTGTATTTGCCCTGCATTCTATGCAGATATTTTTATCCGCAACCGACCTGATCCCAGTGATCCTCATTGCCCCGAGATGCACAATCTCTGGACCAAGGACTACAAGATCCTTGTTTTTATCTCATTCCTCTACAACTCTAACTCAGATTAGCTGACCATGCATATACGAACATGGCTTGACACCTTCTCCTTCTACTCCACTAATCTTTACATGTCCATTCCATACACCCAGTTTGTTAATGGTTGACTTCTTACAGAGTACTGTCGCTGCAACTACTAACACACTTTGTATTCGTTCCATGAGCCCAGACACCCATTCATTAATGGTCCCCTTCCTATGGATTGCTGTCGCCATGAGTAATGAATACCTATTTTGTGGTTGCTTTTATCTCATTGGACGATTGATTTGGTCAAGTGGGCGAAATGTAGTGAAACAAATTCGCGGTACACGAGTGCGTGGTGTGTGCGACTGAAATAGCGAGGCGGAGGTTCTCCTTCACACTGCCACTCAATTTGATTAAGTGCAGGTACAGATCAGATGCAATGAAGATTAGGCTTAGGGCCCATCCTACTTAATCAATTAATCTGCGCCTATGCAGAACACTTGTGCCGAATTGAGGACAGCAAGTTTGTCACACTAACCACTGTGAACACTCAACATAGGGGAACCCAGAGGGAAATCCATAGTTCCAAATCAACAACACAAATGACATTTTCCCAAAAAGAAAACACCACAAAAGGTATCAAAGGCAAGTCGCAACAACCTATTACTCGAAAGACTTAGAGTAACACATCCCAGCACGCAATAAGAGAGTGCATCCATAGTGAGGGACGTATTTAATGTCGCACTTAAGCAGCAGCAACACCAGCGGGAACGCAAGCAACATTGATGGCACCCTCCTGTATTGAAGAGGAAAAGTAGTTAGGCAATCAGTACAAGTGACCAATTAACCCAATATATGATGCATAACTCGCCTGTTTCATGTCGCTGCAGCATGCGGCCTGAGTTTGGCACTGAGCACCACTGGTAAGGCCGAGGACCGTAATAGGAGTACAGGTCAACCCGGCATTTGCGACAGCCTTCACAACAACCTCCACGACACCGCCAGCGCCTTTCTCACCAGAGAAAGGAGTAGCACCCTAAAAACAAAGAGTCCACCAGCCATCCACAGAGAATAAAGTGATTTCTTACGGTGAACTTTTGATTGCAGCAGTGCTGCTCACCAGTAGAGCAGACAGAGCCAGAGCTACCCCCTGCGGCAACAAGGGCAACAATAGAGGCAAGGGTGATGAAGCGAGCGAACATCTTTAACAAGAGGCTTTCTGGAAGAACTCTGAACCGAAAGAGCGGGTCGACTGCTGAGGAGTGCTCGAAGTCGTCCCCCCCTCTTATATTGCAGGCGGAGCCCATGCAATTATTTTTCCTTCCAAAATCTGATCTGTGCTTCGTGACTCGGTGTGCATGAATTATGTCACAATGGTAAGAAACGAATAGACGAAGTTTGTGAGATGCGAACTTACGATGACGGCCTCTCCGCATTAGGAAGTTAAGGCATCGATTACTATCCCCTCCAGCGACTTCGGCACTCCCAGTACTCATAACCTGCTTTGGATAAAGGCCGGGTGCGTTCGTGACTAGTACCTGACAAAAGGGGCCGGATCCTCTATATTCGGCGGTCCTTTTGTCCCCTGCCGGCATACATTGATGTAAACCCTGAGTCAAAGTTTTGGAGATCTCGGGGCGCCCACTCCATACTCCCTTGGGTGTTCTTCGAACGAGTCTGCATAGACGAGTTCAACGTCACTACATTCGGCCGTTTTCTCTATGCAAATCACTCCGGTGGAGGAGATGCTAAGATCCTCCTCTCCATTGTGCAGGTTTTCATCCAGAAGTCGGGGCTGCCTTGCCATTAATTATTGACTCCTCGTGCACAGGGCTGTTCGTACATGCGCTGCAGACTGCTTGTGCACGTTCCATTGCTCACGTCACTCCAAATTCAAAAAAATTTTACTGGTTTTTAAGTAAAAAAGGAGGGAGCCAGGCTTGTCGCGTAGCCTTTGGCGGGAGTGGGACCCTGCCGTGAATTGCTTGCACTTACACTTGAATGCGGCTGTCCGGCTGTCATTAGGGGCCGTTTTCACTTACGTTCTCCTACTAGAAGCAGCCTTAGATCGGGGAAGGCTTGGACTCGGAGAAGGTGGACCCTGCTTAACACAAAGTCTACTCCCGCCGGGAAGTCACATCTATGATGAACGCCTTGAAGTAAATCCAGCTCGATCAATGCGTCGGAGAAACTGACCGAAGACCCTATACCACAAACATGGCACACTCTCCAACCACGGACCAGCGACATAATGCATCATACCGCTGCCATGCTCCTGCAACGAATCTGCAAGCCATCATGACCATCACATTTATCCAAAACCAGTAAGTCGGAAAGTTTTCCTAGCCGGCTGCATCTCCCAGCCCAGACCCAGAAAATATACTTACACGTGCACTCCAGGGTCTCCAGGGTGAAGCTAGCAGGCTCATAAGTACATTCAGGTTAGCATCTGCAGGAGCAACCTATTACGTTGTGTTTCTGAATGCTTTTGCCAGCCTACGCGAGGGCTCAACGTTGCTCTACGAAGACTCTGATTGAATCATATGATCTCGTACGGCAGCATTTCCATTTATGTCTTGCTGCCCAACACTTGCCCACTTGCTTAGGATTGTTGATGTAGATCGATGTAATGCCGACCTCAGCTGGTAAATGTTTAACTTCTAGTGTTGCTCGACGCTCGAGTAACCACCTAGAACAGTGACCACCTAGAATCTGCGAAGAGTAGTAATTGACGGAAGGCATTGATGTTAAACGTCTCAGGGGACACGTGCTAATAGTAATTCGGTATCGGTGTCTAGCGTGAAATTTCTGCCTGTCAGGCATGGTACTGAACGCCCTTAACCTCTCCAACGACTGGATGATGTCCCTTGAGGCAGTAGTTTCCAAGATCAAACGTGGGTGCCATATCGACGTCATTCGTCGAGCCATCACTAGGGCCGGTGGCAAGGGTAGATGTTTGCACGGACAAGAGACACGGGCTATTGTGTTCCACTACACAGTTCCCTCCCGTGGTAGCGTGTATCAGTGTTATGACAAGGGGTGCGCCGGTGCATCATTATTCTCACCAGAGGCGAGATGGAGGCATGGAGCGAACAGATGCTTCCACTCACTCGAAACTGGGCGTGGAACCTATCGAGGTTGCAGATACTGGACGTTCCAGCCCATCGCTGGGCGTGTCAGTGAGAGGTAACAGCGCGGCACTACGGTGTTACGGGCCAGAGGCTGGTCCTCCATGCTTGCGAATCTTTCGCCAAGTATTCGAACGCCTCGCACGGCTGGGCATGTGTTCCAGAGGTGCAGCTACCAAGCCTCGACGAGCCGCATCAAGACAACTATGTTGCGCCCGACTGAAGAGCACCAACTCCACCTGTCTGGACACAGAAGTACTATGACGAGGAAGTTGACCACACTGACCGTAGCTGAGTGTCCCACTGGCGAGATAACACAGGTCACAAAGCTTGCCCACCGTCGCAGCGGGTCAGCAACGGGTTCCGTTCTACGGCCAAAAAGTTTCACCCACACATCCGCAGCCGTGTAGAGTCCAGCTTGAAGAACAGGGTCTGGATTGGTATCACTGACTCAGAGTGTGTAATTGCAATCTCTAGATCGTCTCTGCGTGACGATCGGTTAAGAGGAGAGCGGCGGGCATCGGAGTCAGCCAGAATGTTACGTCGACCCTACGATTCAACGATTTTGATCAAATGTGTGGCACGATGCGATCGACTCAGCCTGAGCGGGGCGATGTTGTTAATTGCGAGTGACAGACGACGTATGTAACCGCGTAACAGACAATGGGTAAGGGACAACCGAATTGTCGGTAGAACATCTGGTTTACGGCGCGGGCCCTGGCCCATGACGGTACGAGGCGCGCGAGCCCTACTATCAGCTCTACTAGTACTTAGTAGCAACCCATCGATTTCAACACTCTGAGGACAAGCCACGGATGATACTGTGAATGGAAGCATTGAGCGGCTGTCTGCTGGCACGCACGCGATGATGACAGCTCTGACGCGAGTGACGACGCGAGACGGGAATGCCTTAGCCTCACGTGATCAAATACGATGTTCATAGACCGCAAGCGAAATCGAGGCTTCTATGAGATTATATGACCCTTAAAGTTCCACAACACCCTCGGTTCAAAGAAATACATACACCAGAAAATATTTAGCCCTGGAGCAAAGCGAGCTGTGGCTCTTAGCGCGAGGCACACTACGGTATATACCCGCATCATGGAAATGCCTGATGGCCGAAAGCCGACATTCATAGCTCCACTTGTGTAAGATCGGTGTTCCCTGACCGTTAGAAATACGGCACGAGTGGTACCCCGAAGCGAAGTAGATGCTCAGCAAAAGATTGAACCTGGGCTTGAAAGTCGATGCACTCCCCAGTTACGATGCGTGGGCACCACGATGCTCATTCTCCACAAATCTCCTCGCTCGACGGACATGCTTGAGCGACATGAAAAGTGGTCTAGCACCATTCAATGAATACTTCACTGACGGCCTGTAGTCAGCGGACCGCTGGGCCACTTCAGCGTCATCGAGACCGCATGAGCGACTTCCATCTGGCGCACTTCGTAGTCGGGATGGGCCACTGCTTTGGGCTTGCTGCTCAGAATCTAACTATCATTACACATACCCCAGACTGAGGTTCGCGCTAGCAGGGGCGTACCACAGACCAGTAACATGGCGCCGCTGGGCAACTCCACGTCGTACGTCGTTGGCAACGCATAAGTGGTTCTCCTTTGAGCTGATTTTTGGGGAGGTCGAGCAATTCCGAATCTGGCGCCGCATCGACTATCACGTACCCCGCTGAGCCGTCAGGATGCAAGACAAGGGAGACGTATACGGATGGCCAGGTCTCTACTACCGGCGTGCTCTGGCGACGAGGAAGAGACAGAGGCCCGGTCCTTCTGGCAGGGTCTCCGCCACAGGCTGGCGCTGCGCGGCCTGCGGGGGCCGTTCTGCTTCACCGATTGTGAAGCGACGCAGTGGTGAATATTGATCCTCAGGTGCAGTCTCCAGCGTCAACAGATCGGCGAGAATCTCTACCCGACGGAATGGCGTGCGGACGCATGCGATGCACGTCGCAGCGTATCACACCCGTAACGCACATGCCAATGGGGCCGGAATTTCAGCGCTCCCACTTTTGTTGGGTACCCGTACGAGTGGTAGCGGTCGCGCGAGTGCGTCTTCGTCGTAATGACATGGTCAAGTCACAAGTCGGATATTGAAGCTAAACAACGGTCATCACCTCGAGCGATCATATTGCCAACCAGCTAACCAAAGCAGCGACAGATGGCGCGCCCTACGTAATGTATCCTTCAGTCTACTGTTTCTAGCCGCTGTACTCCCAATGGAAGCAATCCTACCAAAATTCGCATTCACCACTGCACAGCAACAGAGAGCAGGAGACGTACCACACAATCTACTTCTTCCTTCGCCACGGGTACTGGCACCTTTATCTTCTTAGTATCCTTATCCTTGTCCTTCTGCTTGTCGTCGTTTCCGCCGCCCCACCACGGCCAGTTCATTTGTGAGACACTCTTGTCGTCCTCTGGTGGAGGCTCATCGGCCCACTCCAACTCTTGAGAAAGTAGACGCTCGATGACCTCCCGTACCGAGTGCGTACGGATGTCCACCGCCCATTTGAGCTTAGTGACCGTGTCATATAATGCAACTTTGCCGAGGTGGCACCTGTAGAGTCCCTGTTCGTTAGTTCTTGCTGGATCAAACTCACGAACATGTCGAAAGCGCACCTCGTCTCCATCGCGTAGCCAGCAATCGCACAGGTGGATGTGACACCGTTACATACTCCCATGGCTATCGGATCAGCTGTATGTATTACATGAGTGATATGTTGGGTCGATGGCTTTAGAGGACGTTAGCACTGCATCAGCTGACGAAGCGTAGACCAAACACACGGGGGACGGGAGATGTAGACGTGTGGCAGCTAGCTTCTCAGCTGGTGCTTCGAACGCCACGACTGGCGCACCAAAAGAAACCCCGATGAGCGACGACACAGCGCCTCCCAACGAATGACCTGTAATTTCAGTGAGTGCTTGGTATACCTGTAGTACTAATCAACACTGCAGAAACAGAATGCTCACCAGTTACCCAGATGTGAGCATTTGGGTACAGGTAAGCAAGGTCGTTATATAGATTCTAAAAAGCTGAGTTGACATCGATGACTGTATCGATGAGAAGGCGCGCTTACCAGTCCGACCGAATAGTATAAATCATCGTCCTGAAGGGCAATCTCTATACATTCTTGGCTGCACTTCCCTGAGCCCTTGTAGCACCCGCAGACCGTGCTCCATGTAGGACCGACGCGCGCACAACAGCAGGAAAAGAGCATGTTATCGTTGAGCTTGTCCTTTCGTACCGTGGGCCCCCCACCGCCGGTTATCCACCCAGCCGAAGTACCCTTCAGAGAAAGAACGACGGTAGAGTTGTCCTCCGAGACGAAAACGTGTCCACGAAGGCCATCATCAGCGGGCTCCCATCCGACAGGAACCGTCTACGCGGATAATGAGAACGTCCAGGACAAAAAAATAAAAGAGCGATATTGACTTGCCTTGTTGAACCCATTAACGCGGTACCAACCCGTCTCTGGAGTTGCGGCGTAGGCATTATAGGACATCTTTGCAAGGGAGAGCAGGGATTCTCTGCTTGTCACGTCTGGTCCAAGGACCTCCTCCGGATGCCATAGAGTGGCATCGTTCTGTCCGTAGTGCATCGAGCGAAGGCGGGCGGCATGAAAGGCGGCATGTGAGGAAGGTCGGTGTGTGACGAGGCGTGTCGTGTCTACGCCGTAGACGTAGGGGTCTGCGGGCGCGCTTAGCGAGTGCGATAGGAGCTGAGACGGACCGACGTCGGAGAAGATCACGCGCGATGTGTTGGTCACTGCATGCTGGTGTCGAAGCTGAAAGGACAGGCGAGGCGTGCGATCCCGGAGAGTGTCCTCTTGCAGAAACAACGAGGCGAGCAAAAGGCGGAGCGTGACTGGAAATATGTCGAAGATCATGGCCTTGTGTATAGCTATAGGTACATGTGAGAGGACGCAGTCGTGTCAGCGGTCGAGGTGAATGTCCAGAGGATCGCTGATTATGTAAGTCTCTCTTCCTTTGCTAGCGCCATCATGAGTCACACAATTGCTAGTAGCGTGGCAGTTCCAGCTTAAGCTTGTCGTTTCAATCCAGGTAGGACCACTCGATAAAATCATTACAGGATGCTGGCTCAGAAGCTGAGACAAATGGATCGAGCACATGGAGTCCTTGTACCCACTACAGCTCGCTCAACTACACACTAGTATGGCAGAAATGGTCACGGAGGACTAGGTTACCGGTGTTGTCCTTTCAACGACCGGCCCGTCAAAATTCTTCATTCCGTCGTGCTCAGCGATCCGTCGCGTTTGCAACAGCTTTGGTTTCAGCGTACCAGTTCAATCGGTCTGAATTGCGACTGCCGTATAATATGGCTTTCGTGCCGGAGGTGGTATCTCTTACTGACCTTACTTAACAACAGCCAAGGGGAATGTTTCCACCGTTCTCTGTCTTGGCGCTGGTCGCCTGCGAGGCTTTTGCGGCCCCAGCTAATTCAAGCCAACCTCGGATGCCCGTCAACTCCACGCAAACTGCCTCTGAGGCTGGTTTGTCTGCACAATTCGCCCTGTATACTAACCTCTCAAGCGTCCCTTCTGTGGCATCTGGTCTATCTGCTGTCTTAACTTTATTTTCGAGCCTTACTGACACACCATCCTCCTCGCGGTTGACCAGGCTGAATGGTTTATTGAGCACCATTCCTGTCGCCCCTCCATCTTTTGTCACGTCTTCTCTTTCTCTTCCTTCTACTCCGATTATGTCAGCTCCTACAACCACTATCCTTGTAACTGACGTTGTAACCGCTTTTGAGACGACCACCATCGATGCGATGCCGTCTTCGGCCTCTATCGTCACCCCAGTCGTGACTGCAACCGCAACTACAACGCTCACCCCATCCCTATCCCCTCCCTGGAGCGATCGTGCGGTCTGGGCCGCCCCACCGCAAATGACCGACCTCTCCGCATTCAACGTCACCTACTTCCCCAGCGGCCAACGAAACCTCCGCATTGTCGCCGAAATCCCACACGAAGCCATCGCCCCCACTGCCAGATTCCGTCAAGATCCCCTCCTCTCGCTCCCCGATTCCTCCACATTTCTCCAACTCGTCTACCCCGCCCACTCGGTCAACCCGGGAGGCAAGCCCGAAGGCGGCGCCGACTTTTACGCGACCCCGCTCAATCTCGCAGGCGCGCGTAACGTCACGCTCGAGTATAGCGTCTTTTTCCCTGCTGATTTTGATTGGGTCAAGGGGGGCAAGCTCCCTGGGCTGTTCGGGGGACACACGGGATGCTCGGGTGGCGCTTCGGCGCAAGACTGCTTCAGCACGCGGTTGATGTGGCGTCCGGGGGGCGTCGGGGAGCTCTATCTGGTGCGTACGCCCTCCCTTTTCCCTTTGCAGCGTCCTTGCACGCTTTTTTTTGTTTCATACCCCCTTCGTCCCTTTGTCTTTCCGTCTCTCCGTCTCTCTGTCTCTTTGTTTTTGTCTTTGTCGCACCAAGCTGGGCTGACCGCGCGTTCGTTAGTATGCTCCCAAGGACAAACAGACCGACGCGCTGTGTGCGGAGACCACCTCGGTGTGCGACGCCAACTACGGGTTCTCCATCGGCCGCGGCGCGTTCAACTTTACTCCCGGCGACTGGACGCGACTCGCGCAACACGTCATGCTCAACACGCCCGGGCGGAACGACGGCGGGTTCACGCTCGTAGTCAACGGACGAACGGCAATTAACAGGACGGACGTGTTGTATAGGGACAATGTCGTGCGGCCGGCTGGGAAGAACGCGTCGGCGGGGCAGCCTGCCGAGTTTTGGGGGCTTTTCTTTAGGTAGGGTGATGTTTACTTTTCTGGGTGGGCGGGTCGGGTTGGGCTTATCCCTCCCTCGAG
>JBBPKI010001432.1:0-12562 GCA_038089155.1 Nevesoporus exiguus
TCCACTTCCTGGACTTTTTGCGCAATACCTAATGTCAGCTCTACTGATGGCATTAGCGCCGCCAGGGGACGCCTTTGTTTTTTTAGCCAGCCGTAAGTGCTCGCTCTCAACATGCCAACAGCTATTCTGATCACTGGGCACTAGACACGTTGTATCCCCGTACATTATTCAACCTTCTCATCTCGGGGGCACTACTGTTTCTGTACACGGATGTGTTCAAGTCTTATAATTGGAACCCTCCATTCAGAGCGTCCAAGTTCGCAGTCCTGCTCTTCTTTCTTTCAAACGTCTTCCTGGCTATATTTCCGTTGATACCGCCAACCATGGGTCATGGGCCATATGAACATCTCCCATACTACGTGAGTTGCGCGGTCATCTGTGACGATACGATGAAATGAGTTTGATATACCGCAGTCGCATGTCGTCCTCGCGCTCTTCGTTGGATTTTTGGGCGTCGTGTATCGGTTCATCGTTTTCCATTGGTTGCCCCGAAGAGATGGATTGACATTCAAGCAAGCAAAAATCATCCAGAACGATGCCATTCCACAAGATGTATTTAGACGGACACTCGTAGAGACGGAGCGGGGTTAAAACAGCCCCATATTACTAGATAGAGCTTGAGCTCGAAGGACGCTGTACCCACTTGGACTAAATACACCAACTGCACGTGAGGCGGTCAAGATGGCCGCGAGCAACCACAAATGTGACAGGACAAGACCTACCAACGTGCCACCCGATATTCGAATCTACTGCATCTGGCACACAAGGGGTCAAGGGAACAACATCAATGTATGCGAGGTTGTGATGTCGATGGCGTGAGGCCGTGCTCATTATTGCTACGTATGACGTCACCCATACTGTCGTGTCCGGGTGGTAGACTTGCCTTCCTCTCTACGCGCCAGACGGCGATGGGCCGCGGGATTTCCCTCACAAGGCCATCCACGTCACAGCAAGGATGCTATCTGTGAGCTACGACGAACAATTTCACCTGCCATGCCATGCCATGATGGGCAACCTTGAAATAGTCCAAGCTCTCATCACAGATTTCACACAGCGCTTACGGGAACATTCAATTGCGCGTCGTGCTAGTGGGGTGCATGAGGCCTTCTGCCGATGCCAGGCGGTATCCTTCGAGTTCTACGTTTTTCGTTGCTCCGAGGTGACTGGATATGACTATAAGTGGCGATATTGTTCTGAGCTCGACCAACCAGTGTTAGAAAGTGTGCTTTTCAGAGGAGATTCGTCGTGCTGCGGCTACCACGCAGTCTGCACGATATTGATAAAGACAAGCACGTCACGAGCGCAAAGAAAGAAAGTCTAAGATGGATATACTCGGATCAGGAAAATAACACACCATGTACTTACACAACAAATTTGAAGAGCGTCGACGATGAGACAGCGCCACAGGGAACATCGTAATGGACTTGAGCATCGGAGGTGGAAAGATCCAAGAGTGGAGATCATCCTTCAGTAATTCCGCCAAAAGACGGAGGCGGTGCCGCGTGTTGGATCCTAGTAACGAATCTCGCAATACAAAACGGATGGCAGTGGATGCAGATGGATGGCAAAACGCCAGGATGTATCAGATACGTAGAGAAACCCGGCCATAAGAACATCTGATGAAGCATTATCAAGCACAGAGCTTGCCGAGCGAGCGACTCTAGTGTGAGGTCGAACCTTTGTTGTGAGCCCTGCTTGGGAGGAATCCGAGTTTGGAATCTGACCTCGTCGTGTACTCTCATGGTAAGTGCTTTTTGCGAGGATTCACCTTTTAGACGCTGATGATAACTAGTTTTTTCATTCCGTATGACGATCAGGAATAACGTCAGTGACTGGTGCCAAGTGTAGTGACCAAGGCGGGGGATGCGGGGGAGTCCAAGCAAAACTGTGCAGGAAACTGCAGAGGGGCCACCTGGCTCGACAACGAGGTATGTCGAGGATTTAAACAAACTGTTGAGGTGGTGGTCAAAGAAGCCATTGTCCGACCCATCCGCCAGAGGCATGTTGGGGTTGTGCCTACGACAGAAACGTTGGGAGTGAATCCAAGTGCTCATGCTGACATAGATCGTTTCTGGTCTATAAACCCAACTGCAGACTCGAGTGCAGGTACTGCTGGGACTGCATAGACGGAACCTGAAATTAAAACTCGTAGGAGTTGTGTTTAAATAATTTATTCAACACGTGGGCGCTTGGTGGCTGTGTCACCTAAAAATAGACTTATGAGATGGACAAGTCAGTGGACTCGAAGAAGTCGATGCCCTGGCACCTCAAATGATCACCGGTCTGCCCCAAATTAGCACGGGGCATGTTGATTCATTTAAACAGCCGTATCATTTGACGTGTTCATTGTTCAAGTGACCATGTCGTACTGTGGTGAACCATCTTCGTCGAGTGGGCCGCCGTTGGACCTAGCAACCCCGGAGACAGAACCCCTTCTGCGATCGCGGTACTCCACCTCACTAACAATCCCGAGTGCACCCGCACTGCGTCAAGAGGAAATCGAGGATGGTTCGTTAAGGGGTATCGAGTGAGCCTACGTCGACGGCCAACTGACTCCTGTTCCCGCCAGTGGCGCCAAGGTCGCTCACGGACGACATCCCTGATAGCAAACGCCAGTTGGGTTGGTTATGCGCTATCGATGTGTTGCAGGACAAGCCCTGATGGGGTTCTGTTCTCCCAGGAATATTCAGCGCTGCCTTCCTCATTTTCAACAGAGCGATCGGGGCTGGGTATGTCCGTTTCCCCCCTACTTGGAGAAACACACGTTAAGTAACGGTGCTCCACACTAGAGTTTTTACAACATCAGCCGTCATCCTTAATTCATCAGGCAGCATAGGGATGGCGTTTGTCATGTGGATTCTCGGCGCCTTAGTCGCCGCCGCGGGGACGGCGGCGTATGTTGAATTTGGGACGGTGCTACTCTACACTTACGCATCATTACTATGGTCGCTTATTCCATGATGGTATGATTATAGGGCCTCCCTCGGAGTGGCGGTGAAAAAACGTACTTGGAGTACCTCTTTCGACGCCCCGCTTTCATGACCACTTCCGTTTATGCAATGTATGGCATGTTTGTCGTGAGTTCTCTCCCTTCTTATTTTATTGTGTACCTTTGTAATCTTGGTTTAGATTCATCTAGGGCTGGACTTCCCCACCGAGCGTAGCTTTTGGAGAATGTAGACTTTCACTTTGCTATGCTTAACAGATACCCTGATATCGGTTTCAGATGCACTCCATGCCCTGGCGTATGAGCGGACACCGACAAACGTCCGTATCGCGGCATTCTTGTGCGCGACTTTCTGTCTCATCGTGCACGGCGCTTTCCCCAACTTTGGTCTGAGGCTTCAGAACGCGCTTGGTGTGTTCAAGTTGGTTGCCCTAGTATTGATTGCTTGGTCTGGTTTCCTGAGCTTGCTTGGCGTCTCCGGATTCGCCATCGGGCAGGGATACGATCCCCCCAACTACACATGGTAGACCTTCTGGGAGGGCTCCAACTCCGGAGTCAACGCGTTCGTGACTGGAATGTACACTGTCATCTGGTGGGTAGCCTGATGCCCACCTTTTACCGGATGTGAAGGCTGATCGTACCAGGGCCTATACTGGCTATCAGAATGCCAACTATGTCTTGTCTGAAGTCCGCGATCCAATTAGGACGATCAAGGTTGCGGCACCACTTGGCATGAGCTTCGTAGCATTTGTGTATCTATCTGTGAACGTCGCTTACTTTGCGGTGGTATCCAAGGCAGACATGCTTCATGGTGGTACCATCCCCGCGTGAGAGGGCTTTCTATGACTTTATTTTACTCACCTGATTTCCACCAGCGTCTTGTTCTTCCGCAATCTGTATGGTCCTGCAACGGAAAAGGCAGCGTAATCCGATTTTATGCTGATGTCTCAACTTATTCGTAGCATAGTGCTCAGCGCCATAATCTCCCTTTCCATACCAGGGGCTGTTCTTTCAGTTTTATTTGCCCAAGGCAGAGGTACGTTATTTCCGATTTGTACACACCAAGACACCTTACACTAGACGTTAGTTGTCCAGGAGTTAGGACGCGAGGGGATCCTCCCGTGTTCTTCATTCTTTGCAAGCAACAAACCGTTCGATGTGCCACTTGCTGGACTTTTCACGCAATACGTGATTTCGGTTCTATTGGTGGTCTTGGCGCCACCGGGGGACGCCTTTATCTTCTTAGTTAACCGCAAGTGTTTGTCCTCAGCCTATCAGTAACTGCTTTGATTATTGACCGCCAGACATCTCATATCCTCGTGTACTGTTCGACCTTTTTGTCTCAGTCGGATTATTGTTGTTATATACTAACGCGTTCAGGTCTTACGCTTGGAACCCCCCGTTCAAAGCGTACAAGTTTGTGGTTGTGTTTTTCTTCCTTTCGAATACCTTTTTAGTTGTATTTCCACTGATACCACCAGCCACTGGTCATGGGCCATATGAACATCTCCCATATTATGTGAGTTACTCTGTCGTTTGTAATACAAACGGATGAAGCTGATGCAATCTAGTCGCACGTCGCCGTTGCACTCCTCATGGGATTATTTGGAGTGGTGTATTGGTTCGTCGTTCTCCGATGGATACCCCAGAGGAATGGATACATACTCCAGCAAGTGATGGTCATCCAGGACGATGGCATCCTACGAAGTGGTGCTCGTAGAGCCAGAGCACAATTAATGGAGCCCCAGATTGCTAGATGAAGTCCTTAAACTCGAGGACTTCAGACACTTTACCATCACTGTGCCGGTCATGCAATGTAAATGTTTAACGGACATGATACACCCAAGGAATCAAAAGGCTCTTGGTGGTAATGTTAACATGTATGCAATAAAATAGAAGCGCAGGGGAAGGGAGCGCGGTGGCTATCGAGAGACAGGCTATCTACAGGTCAGCTCGAGTGGGCATATGTGAAGGATAACCAACTCACCTCAGTCGTCGTGCGGTGCAACGGACTGAAGGTCTCTAAGTACGAGGCGGAGATCTTACATACGATACGGAATGTACTAAAGTAAAAGGAGAAACATACAAGGTTGCGAGTAAAGCGGCTAACGAGCACAGGAAAGAAAGAAAACATACTATGCGCGAGGTACTATGTACTCGTCAAATGGAGGGCGTTTATCCGACGGTCGTGGCGCATGCACGCCACTTGCGCACCAGTGATCGCTCGGTCCGGTCGCACTCGTGGCTGCGCTCGCGCTTCCTAATCCAACACTGAGTTTAATAAACTCACGATGAAATCCTAGACTACTGAGTACTAGTAGTAGACATATGCTTCAGTTGTGGCCAAAGCAATAAAAATACTGAGATTGAGGAGACGAAAGACTATTGCGCACCACTGACGTTTAGTGAACTTCAAACGCGAGAAGCTGATGCCCTGGCACCTCAAATGGTCACCGGTCTACTAACTTTGGCATGGCGCACATTGGTTCATTTACGCCGCTGCGTCTCTTGGTCGTGACCTATCCTAGCGACCATGTCGTCTTACGGTGAACCGTCTCCTTCAAGGCCAACTTCAGGTCTAGCCAGTTCAGAGATGGAACCTCTACTACGATCGCGGCACTCGCGCCCGGTGGCGAATGTGCCCGCAGTGCGTCAAGAAGACGCTGAGAATGGTTCGTCAAAGGGCACCAAAATAAGTCTATAGCGACAACCCACTCACACCTGTTCCCGCCAGTACACTCTAGATTGTTCACGCACGATGTGCCCGACAACAAACGCCAGTTGGGTAGGTCGTCTGGCGACCGATCTGCCACAGGACGAGCGCTAATGGGCGTTCGTCTTCTAGGGTTACTTAGCGCTGCGTTCCTCATTTTCAATAGGGTCATTGGATCTGGGTATGCCCGTTTCGCCTCTTCCAGGAGAGTCATACCACGACCGTACTCCTTGCTAGGGTTTTTACAACACCCAGTATCATTCTCAAGTCGTCCGGAAGCGTGGGCATGGCGTTTGTCATGTGGATTTTCGGCGCCCTGGTCGCCGCCGCAGGGACGGCGGTGTTCATTGAATTCGGGACGGTACGACTGTACATTTACGTGTGTCTAGCTTACCCCACTGATACCACTATAGGGTCTCCCTCGGAGTGGTGGCGAGAAGACGTACTTGGAATACCTCTTTCGACGCCCTGTCTTCATGGCCACTTGCATTTTTGCAGTGTACGGCATATTCATCGTGAGTCCTCCCATTTCACCTTGCCTACCTTCATGACCTCGGGTCGGATTCAACCAGGGTTGGATCTCCGCACAAAGCGTAGCTTTCGGAGAATGTGGGCGCTCACTCCGATGGGGCCAGCAGATGCGCTGATATCCACCCTAGACGCGCTCCATGCCTTGGCTTATGAGCGAACGCCAACAAGCGTCCGTGTGGCGGCATTCTTGTGTTTGACATTTTGCCTCATCGTGCATGGCGCGTTCCTCAACTTTGGTCTGAGACTTCAGAACGTGCTTGGTGCGTTTAAACTCGTCGTCTTACTGTTGATTGCCGGGTCCGGTTTCCTGTGCTTGCTTGGTGTCCCTGGGTTCGTTGTCAGCCAGGACTATGATCAGCCCAACAACTATACATGGCAGACCTTTTGGGAAGGCTCCGACTCTGGGGCCAATGCGTTTGTCACTGGAATGTATAATGTCATCTGGTGGGTAGTCCTGTTTTTACTTTTGGTGGATGGGATGGCTGATCGTACCAGGTCCTACACTGGCTATCAGAACGCCAACTACGTTTTATCTGAGGTCCGTGACCCAGTCAGGACGATCAAGGTTGCGGCACCACTGGCCATGAGTTTCGTAGCGTTCGTGTATCTATTTGCGAACGTGGCTTACTTTGCAGTGGTGTCCAAGGCGGATATGCTTCATGGTGGAACAATTCCTGCGTATGAGTGTTTTCCATGGCTTTACACGATGTATTGACTTTCATCAGCGCCTTGTTCTTCCGCAATCTGTATGGCCCTGCAACAGAAAGGGTAGGGTAATCTGCTTTTACGCTGATATTTGAACTTATCTTTGACAAGGGGCTGAGTGTTATAATCTCCCTTTCTATACTTGGGAATATCCTTGCAGTTCTATTCGCCCAAGGCAGAGGTATGGGATCCCTGATCTGCGTACGAGGCAAGGCTTCTTACCAAAGATATCAGTCATCCAGGAGTTGGGATATGAAGGAGTACTCCCGTATTCTTCGTTTTTTGCGAGCAACAAGCCATTCAATGCACCATTTCCTGGACTTTTCGCGCAATACCTGATATCTGCCCTGTTAATGGCGTTGGCGCCACCAGGGGACGCCTTCGTCTTCTTAGCAAACCGTAAGTGCTCAGCCCCGGCCTACGAACGATCGCTTTGACCATTGGATGGTAGATGTCTCATATCCTCGCGCATTGTTCAATCTTTTTATCTCTGTCGGACTACTGTTGTTGTATACTGACGTGTTCAAGTCTTATGCTTGGAACCCTCCGTTTCGAGCGCCCAAATTCGCAGTCGTGTTTTTCCTCCTTTCGAATGCCTTTCTAATTGTCTTTCCGCTAATACCGCCGGCTACCGGTCGTGGGCCATACGAACACCTTCCGTATTACGTGAGTTGCTCCGTCGTTTATGGATAGAAACAGATGAACTTGAAACAACCCAGTCACATGTCGCCGTCGCACTCCTCATGGGATTGTTGGGTGTGGTGTACTGGTTCATCGTTTTTCGATGGATTCCCAAAAGGAATGGATACACACTCCAGCAAGTGACAGTCATCCAGGATGATGGCATTGTACGAAACGTATTCAAGCGGATACCCGCGGAGCAGGAACTGGACTCGGAGTAGGGGAACCCTGAGTCACTGGACAGAGTTCTCGGACTTGAGAACTCTGGACAGTGTACTATTACTATGCCACTTATACAGACCTACTCATGCAATGCGAATGTCTTTGAGGGACGCTCAAGGAACTAGATTTAATAGACATTTAGTTTCCACTGACAATGCCAACGTGCGTAGTGACCAGCCATCGAAGGCCTGTAATAAACAAGACTACCACTGGACTGTGGTTCACTTTGTTCAACTTCAGTTGGACGGTGAAAGTCTGTATCTTGTCTCTGTACTCGGCCCTGTGTGGGCATCTCAGGGCCAGTGCTCCGTGCAAAAACAGATGCCTATTCGGATTGTAGAACTCAGTCATAAAAGCCCTTTCTTGAATGGAATATGTGGTCTGTTCACTCCTGCATCGACTTTCTCCTTGGCGAGTAGCTCATTGGAGGCATCGCGGAAGTAATCAACGCAATCTGTCCTCTTTGGTTGGTGATTATGATTTGCCGTCATCCTCTCGGGGACCTTCAATCTGTATATGAGCGGGCCCATACACACACGTTTCAAATGCGCGTACGCTGGTTGTTCGCCTCGGGCATTCGCTTTGAGATGCTGCGTCGTCTCAGCCCACGGGAGTACGCCGCTGAACCTACCCAAAAGCAGCAATTGATGGTTGCTGGTTTTATACAGCTCAGAGCTGTGTTCGTCCCCCCTGCATGGCCAAGTTAAGCGTTTTGAACCACTGATGATCACTTGGCTATCGTCGCCTTTGACGTTTTTGTGTGGATTGATCGGACGTGGGTGAGTCTAGTTGGAGTGTACTTATTTACACGAGCACGTCTCCTGGACTCGGAATGGACGCCGCGCGATAGCGAGTAAAGTAATGCCAGCACACTTGCCATATTTGGCTTGCTTACCGCAACTGAACCGTTACTCGACTCCGAGCCGAGGAAGCGATTTGACCTGAAGCGACTGATGGCGTCATGATACCTCGTTATTAGCACTGGACCTTGCCAATTCGGTTCTCTCACCCGCAACAGTACCACCCCAGGCTCAACTGGCCAGAGCGACAATGTCGTACTACGGCGCAACTTCCTCTTCGCCGCGCCCCGCGCTGGGGCAAGAGGCAGAACCCCTCCTTCAGTCGGTAGTGGACGCGCCCACAGCGCGTCGAGAGGACGTCGAGAACGGTTCGTAAACGGGGACCCGAGTAAGCCGATACCAACTCACTTTTGTTCTCGCCAGTAAACTTGAAGTCGTTCACGGACGATGTACCCGACAGCAAACGCCAGCTGGGTGGGTCATCGCGCAACCAATATGTTGATACGTAGGGCGAAAACTGATGGCCATCTATGCTTCTAGGGATGCTCAGCGCCGCGTCCCTCATATTCAATAGAGCGATCGGGACTGGGTGTGTTGATCTCTCTTTGGAGGGGAGATACATGCGCTGACCGTACCGTGTACTAGAGTCTTTGCAGCACCTGGTATCATTCTCAATTCATCGGGAAGCGTGGGGATGACATTCGTCATGTGGATTCTTGGCGCCCTGGTCGCGGCTGCAGGGACGGCGGTTTATGTCGAGTTTGGGACGGTGCGGCATGCCTCACCCTCAGGAGATACTCTCTCATATCGCGTCGATATAGGGCCTCCCCCGGAGTGGTGGCGAAAAAACCTACATGGAATATGTCTTCCGACGCCCTGCGTTTATGACCACCTGCGTTTACGCAACGTATGGTATGTTCGTTGTGAGCACCCCTTCTAGCCTGCCTTTTTTGTATATCTTCTCAAGTAACTTTTGTTCGAATTCAATAGGGTTGGTTCTCTGCTGCAAGCGTGGCTTTTGGAGAATGTGAGGATTCACTTGAAGTGGTAGTACGTATATACAACTGATGTCCATTCTAGATGCACTCCACGCCTTGGCTTATGAGCGGACAGCGGCAAACGTCCGTATCGCGGCGTTCTTATGCTCGACATTTTGTCTCGTCGTGCATGGTGCTTTTCTCAACTTTGGTCTGAAACTTCAAAACGCGCTCGGAGCGTTCAAGCTGGTCGTCTTGTTGTTGATTGCTGGCTCTGGTTTATTGTGCTTGCTTGGCGTCCCTGGATTTGCTGTCGGGCCAGAATATGATCAGCCCAACAACTACACGTGGCAGACCTTCTGGGAGGGCTCCAACTTTGGAGCCAACACGTTCGTGACTGGAATGTACAACGTCATTTGGTAGGTAGTTCTTGACTTTTGACAGATGGGACGGCTGATTGTACCAGGTCCTATATTGGATATTCAAACGCCAATTATGCCATGTCTGAAGTTCGTGACCCCGTCAGGACGATCAAGGTCGCAGCGCCGCTAGCCATGAGCTTCGTAGCGTTCGTGTATCTGTTTGTGAACGTGGCTTACTTTGCGGTGGTGTCCAAGACGGATATGCTTCATGGGGGTACTATACCGGCGTAAGATGATTTCCTATGACTTCATTCAACGCACCTGACTCCTATTAGGTCCCTGTTCTTCCGGAATCTGTATGGCCCTGCGACAGAGAGGGTAAGATGGTCCGATTTTATCCCGATACCGGGATTTACTCTACCCCTAGGTACTCAGTGTCGTCATTTCCCTTTCCATGCTGGGGAACATCCTTTCGATTTTGTTCACACAAGGCAGAGGTACGCGAATTTTTGATTTTTATGCGAGCTAGACACTTTATGTAGTGGTTAGTTGTCCAGGAGCTCGGACGTGAGGGTGTCCTTCCGTACTCTTCATTCTTCGCAAGCAACAAGCCGTTCAATGCACCACTTCCCGGACTTTTCACGCAATACGTGATTTCGGTCCTGCTGATGGCATTGGCGCCACCAGGGGACGCGTACCTCTTCATCGTCAACTGTAAGCGTACACTACCAGCCCGTTGAGAATTCTTCTGAACCTTGGGTACTAGACATCTCTTTCCCCCTTGCATTGTTTAATCTTCTGGTCTCTGGGGGATTACTGTTGTTATATACCGACGCATTCCAGTCGTATAATTGGAACCCGCCATTCCGGGCGTACAGGTTTGCAGTCGTGTTCTTCTTCTTGTCGAACGTCTTTCTGGTTCTGGTGCCTCTTGTACCACCGTCTGCTGGCCATGAACCGTACGAACATATCCCGTACTATGTGAGTTACTCAGTCTTTCGTGTAGTACAAAGAGAAGGGAACTAATCCCCTCCAGTCACACATCGTTGCCGCGCTCTTCGTTGGATTGTTGGGCGTCGTGTATTGGTTTATTGTTTTCCAGTGGATACCCAAAAGAAATGGATACACGCTCAAGCAGGTGACGGTCATCCAGGATGATGGCGTTCCACGGAACATATTTAGACGGATACCCATGGAGATGGAGTGACATTCGAGTTAGATTTGCCCACGCTACGCGAGACTTGTAGAGTTACCCCCTCAACATTTAGATTTTCTTGAGTGACGCAGCCTTTCTTGGTACCTTTCTTGTAGCTGGCGGATTGCAACTATAGTACGATGTTGAACTTGAGGACAAGGATTATCGACCAGGAGAGATATGGCGGCAGTTGGCAGTGCCAGTCACAGTGGCTAGCAATGGACAGTTCCGAAGTCCGACCGGCAGACTACAGGATTGATCCGAATCGCACGACATTTTCCGCTCAAAAAGTTTTGCACGATATACGGCTGGGTCCACAGGATTGGTGGTCCCAGGCCTTGGCAAGTAATGCAGTAGCACGCCAGCCTCAACTCTCTTCATTACCACCAGCACCCCTCACATTCCACCCCGTCATGACCGACGACGCACACGAAGTTTCTCCCGCCGTACGTGCGGTCAAAGACATCACCTTTGGGAGTGTATGTCCTCGTCCGTGTTAAAGATGTCACGATCGTAACATGCGCGCAGGTCGCAGGGATGACTTCCAAAGTGTTCGAGCACCCTTTCGACCTCACCAAAGTCAGGCTGCAGTCACAGGTGCTGGACGCGACCGCGAGGTTCAAGGGGCCCATCGACTGTCTCGTTCGAACGTTTCAAAACGAGGGTATACGGGGACTCTACCGCGTGCGCTGTTCATCTCTCGTGTGTGCGAGGACATGGGTTGACGCATTCTGCGATAGGGTTTGCCCGCGCCGGTCGTGGGTGCCATGGTGGAAAATGCGTCCCTCTTCGTGTCGTATAGCCAACTACAGCATGTCATACGCTGGTTCACTGGACGTCCGGCTTCGCAGGATCTCACGTTGCCGCAACTCGCTGTGGCCGGTGCTGGCGCGGGCGCAGTCACGAGCTTCGTCCTGACGCCCATAGAACTCGTCAAGTGTAAAATGCAAGTGCAAATGCTCGCCGTAGACACGCCTGGGACGTCCGTCGCACCATCCCCTTCTGGAGCAGCATCCGCCGCTCTGAGGCCGACGATCAAACCACAATCACTGCCTGGTCCCATCGCCGTTCTCACGTCCGTCATCCGCAACGACGGATTCCGCGGTCTCTGGCTCGGTCAGACGGGCACCCTCATCCGAGAAACGGGCGGTGGCGCCGCCTGGTTTGCATGCAAGGAATTCGTCGCGACGCGCCTCGTTCAGCGGCGGGCTGCCCGCACTGGCACGACGCTTGCTCGCAGGGATATCCTGCCGTGGGAGTCTGCCGTGGCGGGCGCGTGTGCTGGGGCCGTGTTCAATTTTTCGCTCTTCCCCGCGGACACGGTCAAGAGCGCGATGCAGACTGAGGAGGAGCTGCGACCGCGTGGCAAGGGTGGTGCACCGCCCACGTTCTTGGGCACGGCGCGAGCGTTGTGGAAGGCGCAAGGAAT
>JBBPKI010001433.1:0-12560 GCA_038089155.1 Nevesoporus exiguus
GAAGATTAAGAGCCGCCCGCTGATTGCACCTCGGAAACAGTTGTCCTTCCACCTGCCTTTTACAAGCTGAGGTTGATGGGGCTGCAACCGAGGTTGACCAACCCATTCTATGTTCCAGAAGTCGATAGTCAGCAATGCTTGCCTCCACTCCCGGGCTAAAGCCGAAGAGCGAACTCACGAAGGAATTATTAGTGCAGCAAACGGTCTGGGAGGTGCAGGTAGAGCCACTTCCCACACCGATAGCTGTGATCGGGGTGCAGCCGAGGCCGATGAGACCGGTGATATCAGGGAGGGCGAGCCCAAGCAGGCCGCCAAGCTGGTTGAGCGTCGTGGGGTTCGACTGCAGGTGCGAACCATATTTAGCACAAAAAGGGCAGGTGCGTAGAGTGACCAAGGCATCGACGTCTCACCGTTTGCGTGCTCGTGCAGCATTGGATCGCGCCAGTATTACAGTTGGAGTCGCCATTACGGGCTTGGAGCGCACTGGGCGCAGCAGCGACGAGTGCAACGAGGGCTGCGACTGGGAGGAAGGTAGCGAAGCGTGCGAACATGTTTTTTAGAGGTTGGAAAGGGGAATTGGATCGTTCAGAGGCGATGGGGTGCTGTTTTGCTGATGGTGAATCGTTCTGTGGTGGGCTGTTTTATACTGCGGGCGGTGAAGGGAACCTTCCGTTCCCATCTCTCCCTTGCAGCGTACCTCTTTTCGCGCAGCGGATTTGGTCCAGAATGGATGGTCTCTGCGGAGAGGTCGGATACCTACTAGTCATCTCAGCAATGCAAAGTAACGAGGACAGGGGAAACCAGTCAAGTGAGTCCTGAAACTCACGAGGGTTGCGTTGTCCGCGCACGCCGTGTGATCACTTCCTCATCGGTGTTTGTACCAATGACAGCGGACTAAACGGCGTCGCAGTGAACGACTCGGCCCCTTTATCGCCTCAAGGGCTCAGGGAACATGCGGTGGAACGGTCGTCCGTCATGCACCGTGGGGAAGGCATCAGATATGAGCGCCCGTCGACCGAACCTGTGGAGGTGCTGATTGATCGATATTAAAGTGGCCTAGAGGGGCGCAACCGGGATGAAAAAGACCGTCGGGGGACGATCTGGTGCTCGACTATTTGGGTACAGCCGTCTGGAGTCAGGCGCCGCGTCCATTCCGAAAGCCAATCCCAGCACGTAGGGACCCTTGGACAGACACTGTTGGATAGGAGTTTCAATGTCGTTGTGCGGCAACACTACTATCATGGCCTGAGGCACGCACCTTGAGTTACATGACGCGACATTAGAGATGTCAACTGAGCCGACGATTTAATTCCAGCTGATGGTGTTTTCTTGGGCATTCAGTAACATAGAGCACGGCGGGTACTCGCCGTGTCCTGAAAAGTACCAATGGTAGAATTCAGGCATTTTTCCGGTATCCAGCCTGGAAGTTCACCCCAGTCGTCGCGGTGACAACAAACAACTGTATAGGATAAAGCTGCAGGCTGCGGTAGTACGTCCAAGTCGGGACAAAGTCGGTGAGTCCGTTTGTAACGTCACTTCAGGGGTTTTTCCACTCGTTCGCCCACCAAGTGTAAAGATCTCATTTCCGGCTTGAGGACAAGGCTAAGTGTGACTAGTGTTAGGTTGATGATCTACGGTCTTGCTCGACTTGCTATCTTTGTGCAAAGGTGAGCGCGGTAAAATGAGAACAGTAGCCCACCGCGGATGCATTTTACAAACTCCGTATGATCCGCTCAGGCCGGCAGGCCGTCGGAGATAAGTGCCGCCCACAGCGAGTCACGTGACCCACACCCAACAATTCAAGTCATGAAAGTGGGTTGTCTTTCCCTCCATCGGGCTAGCTGCCGCGCTGTCAGCGCATTGTGAGCGGTCGGGGCATAATACCCTGGGCTAATTCCTTTCTAATGCCGAAGGAGAATCGATTACTACTCCTTTTATACAGGAATCACTATAGGACGGTCCAGCTCTGCAGCAGAAACGACCGCAACGAGGGCAGCGACGGGGAGAAGGGTGGAGAAGGGAATGTGCCCACTTTAGGGATGAAGTAAGCTAGTTGGATTGTTCAAGAGGGGACTGGATGTCGTTTCCACGACGGTGAGTTTTTGTACAACCAGCTGTTTTATGCTGTGACAACGATGAGGATCTCTTCTTAGCACATCCTTTGCACCTAAACTGTTTGTCACCGCGGGCAAGTTGGGCACACCTGTCTTTGCGTCCCGGCTAGCGTATCAAGTGGAAGACAACTAGCTGTGTCATGAAACGCAAGCACAGCTATCGTTTGGGTGCGCTAGTGGTTTCCACCCATTGACACTCGGACGCCGGGACTAATGAGGACAAGTCGAATCTACCAGGAAGAATTTGAATCTCATCGCTTCCAGGGCGCTCGGATGGAACAAAGCCACAAATACCCATCTACAACAAAGAATGGATGACATACATGTCAGTGACTTGCGAAGGCCTAATGGCCATCAAATACAACGTGCATCAAACGGTTTGGGGTGAAACGAATTCCCGGCGTTGCATGTGTCCAGCCTACCGCCAGTTTACTGAATGCCGCAGCAGTGTAGTTACGAACCACAAGCGGCGCTCATTGTTTGACCCTGAACTCCATGAAAGCGGCTGTTTTCGATACTTGGCCGCGTCGTGGAAGTTGGCCAGGGCTATGCAGAGTAAGCACCACGTAGATTCAAAGGAAAAGTGCACCGAGACCTGAGCGCTGGGCAGGTGCTGTCGCATGCCGGGCGCCTCGGGGCTATTGTACGACCAACGTGGGGATGAAAGAGAAGTGCATGATGCTTCCTCACGACTCACGTCCAAGTTATGATCAATGGTATTCAATCGGCAGTGACGGGTTTCACCGCAGATGATCCAGCACGTAGGAATACCAAGTATAAGTCCAGTTAATAGCTTGAAGTCAATGACGTATATGACCATTTACCACAGAGGCATCAAAGTCACGTCACGGCGGCATAGTACTCCAGCAATTCGTAACATATCGGATACCAGACAAGAAGAAAATGGGTATAACGGCGTAGAGAGGGTGGGATCCAATACCAAATTCAACCAACGTCAGCAGCGATGGGAGTACACGCGACATTGACAAAACCGTCCTGCATCGAGTAGTGAAAGGGAAGGGAAGGGTGAGTGTGACCAGTACGGGCTACCAATCGACGAAGAACTGATACATGGAGTAAATTCACCTGTTCAACACCCTCACAGCAAGCCGCCTGCTCAGTGCACTGTACACCATTGGCTGAACTGAAGGTGGTGATGGGGATACGGATCAACCCAACATTTAAGACAGCGCCGATTACGCCAGTGACGAAGCCATCAGCCTTGCCATGGAATGAGGCGGCACCCCAAAAATAAATGAACTTGCGAACTGCCAATGGGGAGGGTAGGGTAAAGAGATATCTCACAGAGAATTTCTAGGTGCAGCGATCTTCTGTTCCGGTGGAGCAGACATCGCGAACCTCAAATAAATCTGGCGCAGAGGAAGAGACTGCAACGGTGAGGAGAAGGGCAAGTCGCTTGAAGTGAGAGAACATGTTTAGTACCTGGGTGGGCTCTTGGAGAGCTGGGGACTCGAAGTGTGTCTTTGGCGAACACAAGCTGGCTGGTTCCCCTCATTTATACAGAAAGGGGTCGCTGATATCGCCACGTTATCCCCTTGGACACTGGCGAGATGAGGCCTGGGGTGTACAGATAGTATTAATGATAGAAAGCAGTCAGCAACGTCAAAGAGCTCCAAGGCGTAAACCAGGACTTACGACAATGGATTTTCACTGGTGACATTGATTCAATGAATCCAAAGAACATGCTGTGATGCAGGTGAACAAAAATAGAGGGCCAGGGGCGTCGTTTCGTTACCTCGCACATTTTTCAGACGGATGAACATCGCATAGAACAACACCCAGAAGGAAACCAGTAGCGATGTCCGAGCTCATGCAGGTGAACCTGAGAAGGTGTGGATAGTACTGCATAGGTTTCTGAGAAGCCCAGAACCCTCCATAGTTTCATTTCGAAGTCATGTCAAGATATGCTGGCAGGGAGAGATGACTAAGTTGATGCGAGGATACTGAAGATGTTTCAGCTTTTTTGTCAATCACATGGTACTAGAGATGGAACAGACCACTATTATCATGCACCAAGTACGAGATGAGAAAGAGTTTTTCCTCAATCTTTTGAGGAAGCAGGGCTCAGGTGGAGCTGATGAAACTTCGATCAACCACTCGCCTAGTCAGAACTAGCTAGTAGCTACATGTATGCGCCCGTTGACGCAGACCACGGATATGCTAATTGACCGAACTTGAGATGGTGCAGCAAGGGAACAACGAAGATGAGACCGGCTGCCCCGAGGCTCTTGATACGTGATTTGGTTAACAACTCGGATTCGGGTATGGTTATATGAAGTATGCCAACCGTCGGAATAGGAGCCAAACTGCAGATTCAATGGGAAACACAGCGGGACATGGCTCGCTGGATATTCTGCGAGGAAGGTCTTCTTTACTTGGAAAGGTTTTAATAGGCTTTGTCTGCTATGGAGGCCGATCACGTTCGAGAACGCTTGACCGTTAGATGAGGAACCGAAGTTTGGTATTCCCACGGTAGTCTCCACCACGATTCCAAAGAAAATGAACTCATTGTGCTCACTGAGCCATGTTCATATGGGGCATCCTGAGCTCACCAGCTAGCGCCGTAACTCTTTCAGCACAGCTTTATGCCTGTTGTTGTGGTATCTACTGGCCCAATGAGAACAATTTGGGGCGACATGTGGCAAAAGCTGGTTGTGACAAGCATGGATGCAGAGGCATATAGCTATGTGCCAACTTCATATTGGAGAATAAGGCTCGCCGCGGAGTTGAAAGAGTGAATCGTGGTTTAGAGGCGAGCAGGGCCACCTATCTACCAATACCTAGTATCGCGCTCATTCTTATAGGCCAGTGCGATCCCATCTAGCAACACGGTACTTGGAATGGTGTCCGCATGGCTTCACAGGGATGGAGTGGGGTGAGCGTTATGAGTGAGCGGACAAGCGGACGGACTGGCTGGAAACGAGGACTTTGCGTTTCCGGCCTGAGGCCTTGTGGTTCATCCATTCATTGCAAAGCAATCTAAGCCCTAAAATCCCTGGTACGACTTTATTCTACTGATCCCACTGATCGTGCTTTCGGGTATGTTGCTTTCTTGACTTTTGCACTAAGTAATTCGCCCTGGTAGATGAGCAATTGCAGCTATTGGTACATAACCAGAGATCTCTGATTGTACCTCTGCAGGTTATTGAATGCAGGGTCCCTATCCTGCCTGTGTACCGCATGTATTGTGCCCGCTGTCTGGCCAAGTTGACGACATGGCACATAGTATAGTGTCTACCTCGCCAGACATCCAACTACCGCAATGTTCATCCCAACAAACAGTGAAGTGGTATCAAAACGCTGTCTCACACAAGACCCTCGCTATCTTGATGTTTGTCCAATGTCTTGGCTGTGAATGAACCCAACGGAATTGTGCCTAACGATTGATAGTTAGTCGGACACCACGTGCCGCAGCATAACATTCGCCTGACTCACTGGTTCGCAAGTCTCATTTAATCAGCGGAAGCACAATGGCGAAGAAGCTCCAGAGTGTTCTATGAGCTCGTGAATGTCTTTCGCAAATCCGGTCTAGCGACGGTACCCCGCCTCACTGGGTCAGGGTCACGGGCCAGGTCGTCCCAAGGTATAAAGCCCATCCCACATGCATAGTTTCATGGCTTGTAGTGACGGTTGCACAGTTATTGAATAAACGGGGATCGAAGTGAGATATACGTCGCATGCCTTCTTCCCTCCCTCGTGATTAGGTCTTGCGCTACATGTATGCGTAGAAGCTCCCCGATATGGTCCTGACTGAAGAGAAGTTCTTGGTCTTTTGTGTCCATGAGACCTGGTATGGCACTCGGTAGAAATTTGGGGTCATGCCTAGACGGAACTTCTTCGTGTTTTCGTATGATGGGGCAACACAGACCGATTTCGATTTCGACGGGTTGTGAAGAGAGTACGGGTGTTCACTGAGATATAAAATGCCCCTCGTTTCGAAGGAGGGGGAGCAGGCTCAAGCTACCTCGAAGACAGTCGATTTTCATTACCCTCCTCACATCCTTGTGAATTAAGTCGCTACTCCCATATGTGCACAATTTCGTCCGCATTGCAAAATCATGTTGATCGACGTTTATCCTACTATATTAGATGCAAAAAGCGCTAGGAACAGCCTTCACTAGCCTTCTCGAGGGCGACGGTTGGCAGAAGCTCTCCAAACCCAGCAGCTTCTGCCAACCGTTGCCCTTGAGAAGGCTAGTGAAGACTGTTCCTAGCGCTTTTTGCATCTAATATAGTAGGATAAACGTCGATCAGCATGATTTTGCAATGCGGACGAAATTGTGCACATATGGGAGTAGCGACTTAATTCACAAGGATGTGAGGAGGGTAATAAAAATCGACTGTCTTCGAGGTAGCTTGAGCCTGCTCCCCCTCCTTCGAAACGAGGGGCATTTTATATCTCAGTGAACACCCGCATTCTATTCACAACCCGTCGAAATCGAAATCAGTCTGTTTTGCCACATCATATGAAAACACGAAGAGGTTCAGTCTAGACATGACCCCAAATTTCTAGTTCATTAGAGATGTATTGAGACACGCAGAAGATCGATGCTGATGGATCCCACTTTCGGACATCCCTTTTCGGCCACCAAAATAGCCCTAATGTGATGTCAGCATCACGTATGAGGAACGACGGATGTCTCTATTGGGTCTCCTTGAAGTTGAAGTCGAGTCTCATACCACGATGTACCATCTATCCACTGAAACGAATGGTAGGATAGAATCGAGATATAAGCTCCACCTTCCAAGGAGTATAACTCATTGAAAAGTGGACAAGTGCGACTCATTTGAACATTCGCGATATCAGCGAGCTAAGGAACGACGTCACGGTCGACGTGTCCCTCGTCGAAAAGAAGTTTCTATTCATAGCCCTTGCGAAAGAGCCCGAGTTGGGACGAATTCAATACTAGATAGATAATAACATATAGAATAAGTATACAGGTCGAGTCCTTACTTGTACTCCTCTAACTCCTTTTCGTCCATATCGTCCAAGGGCCAGTTCGCCTCGATCACAGCGCACGCCTCCTTCGTCATCTCTTCGTCCTTCGCACATGCCTCCAATGTCACCCGCTTCATCTCCTGACCGAATGCCTTGGCTTTCTCGTAGTGAGCGGCGGGCACCCAAGTCTCATCCGCGTAACCGATATGGTCCATCAGCATCCTCTCACTCGTTTCTGCGTTCGCCAATGCCTCATACAGCTTCTCCGCCGCAGCTTTCTCATCCTCCGTAAACACGACCGGACATGGTGCGTCGCCCTTAGCAAAATTCGCCCAGCCGAGCACCATATCTATCAGCGCATACAACAAGTTGATCGTCTCACCCTCCCACATGGTAGTTGCATAGTTGAAGATGCAGTGACAGAAAGAATTCAACGGATAGACTAGACCCTTGTGGTGAATCCTGTTGTACGTCGCCGTGCTTAGGTTGTAATGGTAGTGAACGAGACGACGACGGAGGAGCTCCATCTCCGATCCTTGCTCTTCTTCCGATAGCTTGTCGAAGTCGTTCGGTAGCTCAGGCTCGGTCATCCTTCGAGAGACCTCGTCCTCTTCGTTCTGGATGATGTCGGGCATACCGGCATGGAGAAAGAGGGGTAGGACAACAGCGTACTGCCAGTCCAACACCCGAAGGATCCGCAAGCCACTGGAATCTTTCGAAACCTTGATATTACTGTCGGTTATGTCGGGGTGGCGGATGCAGAAAGCGTTGAGGGAGTCATCGTCTGGCACGAGCGACGGTGCGAGACGGAGGTAGCGACGAAGGTTCTTGGCGTGGTCCGACGGTGGCTGTTCCTCGTAGTTATAGTACTCCCTTCGGAGGCGTTGGTAGGGTGCCCTCGGTGAGCCAAAACGGTTGAGGTAGGCGAGCTCTTTCTCGGCTCCCGTGACCAGCACAGATTTGGCATCTTTATCTATGGTCATCCGTTGATCAAGAAGAGGTAGAAGAGATAGGGGAGGTGCGACGTACATGGTCCTCTAAATACGTCCAGTTGCTCCCTTCGTCCATACCACAACGGTACCGATACATCGGGGCCTATACAGAACCCTTCCTCGAGCGGGATGCCCTCGTTCCCGGACAGATTCTTCAGGTCTCTGGCGTAGTAGATGCTACCGCCAGCGGGAAAAGAGATGGACATCATGATAGACTCGACCTTCGCGAGCTGGTCCATGAGGGAGACTATTTCATCTTCCCCGAGGTCGAACCATATCTTGTTCAAGTCGGTGCCATCAACATACTCCATTAGAATATATTCTGCCTCGGCCTCGTTCTTCGACGTGAAGGAATACGCGTAGACCTTGGGAATGGGAAGCCCTTTGGAACGAAGGAAGTCCATTGTGGCGATTTCACTGGCGAGAGCGTACGCCTTGGGAATCATGATGGGATACGGGATGCGCGCGACGAGCTGGAAGCCGGTGTCAAGGGTGACGAGGAAGCAACGGTTGAAGCCACCCTCTCCGAGCTTTCTAAAGCCCACGATTTCTTCAGACTTGCAAGAAAGCGCCTTGGCAATGATTCTAAAGAGTCCTGGGATGTTGAAGATGCGCCTACGCTCTCGGAGGCGAAGGGCTTCGTTGGCCCTAGGTACATCACACCACGAGTTAGACAAAGGCGAGACAAGATGTAAGAGCCTTACAGGAAACGCCCGGTAGTGTAGTTGAAGAGTTCGCTCCCCTGATCCTCCATAAGAGACTTCGGGTCCAGCACATTAGAGAGTCGAGGAGGTAGTCGACTGGTCGTGGTGATGGGGTTCCTCATGAAAGAGGGGTTGAATAAAGGGAGCGGACAGCGAGGACGACGCAGAGACGAAGAGAGTCCAGCTGCATGGAGTCGTAGAGAGGGGATTCTCGAAGACAGAAGGCGGAACATGCTGATACCAAGTGGTTCTCATTAGGGGTTATTCATGTACTAGTGGCACACTAGCACCGAATTTCTACATGGAAATTTGAACTCCGCTCAAGCCAGCGGAGATGCCCGATGTACTATCGTCGGTGTCGCTTCCTTCCTGGCATCTCGCTTCAAGTGTGTTCTGCCAATACCTAGTATCGCACTCATTCTTATCGGCCAGTGCAATCTCATCTTGCAACATGGGACTTGGAATGGTCCGCATGGCTTCACAGGCACGGGGCGGGGTGAGCATTATGACTGAGCAGACAAGCGGACGGACTGGCTGGAAATGAGGACTTTGCGTTTCCGGCCTGAGGCCTTGTGGTTCATCGATTCGTTACGAAGCAATCTAGGCCAAAAAATCCCTGGTACGATTTTATTCTATCGATCCCACTAACCGTGGTTTTCGGGTATGTCGCTTTCTTGTCTTTTGAACCAAGTAATTCACCCTGGTAGATGAACGATTGCAATTACTGGTACATGACCAGAGATCTCTGATTATACCGTTGCAGGTTATTTGACGCAGGGTCCCTATCCTGCCTGCCATGTACCGCGTGTATCGTGCCCGCCGTCTGGCCAAGTTGACGACACGGCACATAGCAGTGTCTACCTCGCCCGACATCTAACCACCGCAATATTCATCTCTACAAACAGTGAGGTGGTATCGAAACGCTGTCTTACACAAGACTCTTGATGTTCATCCAATGTCTTGGCTGCGAGTGAACCCAACGGAAATGTCCCTAATGACTGATGGTGAGTCGGACACCACGTACCGCAGCATAACATTCATCTGACTCACTGGTTTGCAGGTCTCGTTTAGTCTGCGGGAGAACAGTGGCGAGGAAGCTCCAGAGTGTTCCATGAGCTTGTAAATGTCTTTTGCGAATCCGGTCTAGCGACAGTACTCCGCCTCACCGGGTCACGGGCCAGGTTACTCCAAAGTATAAAACTCACAGTATCACATGTGTGAGCGTGTCGCTATCAGTATTCATCAGCTGAGCGTCTCCGAAATAGTTTCATACGTCACATTCGCGGGGCTTACGCCCTTGACACTGTCTTATAGCTTTGGCACCGTACCGCTGTTTCTGGATGACCTGTCGTCAGAAATCTACTCGCCTTTCGAACACATGTATCACATAATACGTCCTGGGCTATGAGTGGTGAATAAAGCAAGCCTATCCTTCCACCACACACCGTACATGTATCACTAACCGTACACTAGGTCGTATCATGTCTCTTTATGTGTTAGGAACGCGATGTGTACCCTCGACTCTTTCATGGTAACCAGAGACTGCTTCGAGAAAGGCAGAGCTGTCGCGTCCAGCATGCCGTACTCAACCAAGGCCTGCGATCTCGTCGGTTGGGGTAACTCTGCACAAGGGGGCGTACATCAAACACCCCAAGTTTATCGATCAGTATATGCAGACCAAGAGTGGCCTAGTTTACGGTTTGTCCGGCTACAAATGGTGCTCGTGCAACCACGAGTTCCCAGAGTTGTCCTGGTTATATGGTCACCGATGACTGACTTCGTAGCTGTGTCAAGCCGTTCCAGTGCAAGAGATCGAAAGACGCAAGGTCCTGCTTCATACGGTCCGAGTCGACACAGGTTAGACGCCGTGGTAGTTGGGATCACGAATGAAGGTGATTGTCAAATAACAGCCATGAGCGGAGCCTATCGATATTCTGATAGTAATAGCTGAAGCTTGAGAAGTAGGAGCAGCCAATGGAGATAGCAACGAAAGTCAGTCCGGCAACAGTGTGGGGCTCCCAGCTTGTCCGATGTCGAGGCTAGTAAATACTGCTAGACGGAACGTCGACCACTCGAAACTTTTGAGGGCAAATGAAACAATATATGTGGTCATTTTTCAGATACAGGTGTCAGGAGCCGTATCAATGGGCCTATGTCTCTAGCGACCCGTGGAATATCCCAATATCCAACAAGAAAAAAAAGGAGTGCGATGTGGAGAGGGATGAATCCGATATTGAATTTATTTAAGCGATGGCGGCAGCAATTGGAGTGCACGCAATGTTGACCAGACCGGTCTGCATCGAGCAAGTGAATAGGGAGAAAAAGTCGTTGTGTCATCAGTATCAATTACCAACCGACCACGGACCGAGACGTGTAAACTGACCTGTTTGACGTTGGTGCAGCAGGCAGCCTGCGAAGTGCATTGCGCACCACTGGCCAAACCGAGGACGGTGATGGGGGTGCAGGTCAACCCGACATTCAAGACGGCGTCAACGACGGCAGTCACGAGGCCACCAGACTCGCCGCCACTGCTGAACGGGGTGGAGCCCTAGGAGCAGATGAATTCATTAGTCTCTCCTGGAAAAAGTAAGGTGAAGAGGTATCTCACAGAGAATTGCTGGGTGCAGCAGTTCACTGTTCCAGTAGAGCAGGTGGAGCCGCGAGCTGCGAGTCCGTTTGGCGCAGCTGCAGCAACTGCGGCGAGGGCAACGATGGGGAAAAGGGTGGCGACGCGAGAGAACATGTTTGGCAGTAGAATGGGTTTTTGGAGGTATGAGAACTGAAGGAGTGGACTGTTTGCTGATGGTCAGTGGATCTAACCGCTCTCCCTTTTATATGGCCAACAGCTCCTGTGTGGCCTATTTTTTCTTTCACAGCTCGATGTTTTTAGACCCGGCACGGAGGACTAATGTCATGGTAGTAGGAAACTAGCAACTTATCAGATAGGGCCCGTGAAAAGGTTTTGCTTACGATGGCTGCCTCACACGGATGAGCTTCGCGGCTTGTAATAACCGCTGCACAGTTATTGAATAAAGAGGTAAATGAGTGTGCGATTCGAACGACACAACCCCGTTATCGCCGCAGGTGACACAACATTCTTGGAATCTTCAACGGAGAAAATCGGTGGCCGATCGACAATTTGAATAAGCAGTAATACGAACCAAGAAACCTGACCGTCAGCGAGCGGCACGCGTCCGAGGGGGCCAAGGATCGCACGCCGAGACTAAACACCGGAAATGTCGCCCTGTTCCATTGCCCTGCACGTTCCTTCGGCCCGATCCGTTCATGTTCCGAGTCATAACGCCGCAAAAGAAATATGCAGTCATGTAGAACTTGCTTCTGTGGACCTGTAATAGTCTGGGACCCAGACTATACCCATAGGAACGTAACTGGGCGTGCAGGGGCTTCCGAGACAAACCCCTTCACATGAAAGGATGCCAGCAGAAAAAAAAACGTTGCCTTTGCAACAATGCTGCAGGTCGCAGAGGAGGCCTAGACTGTTCTGTCAGATCTCAAATTCTACTTGGCCCTCGTCCAAAGGTGGAAATTACCAATCATTAAATGACCTCGGACCGTCATCCATCATTGTTGCCTTTCCGAGGCATGGGTACCTCCCAAAAAAATCACACGAAGCTTCGCCCGGGTACCTATACGAGCCGCAAGCAGTGAGCGGGCTACGAATGAGGCTATAATTATGTGCACGATGTGTGAGTCGATACCGCTGGGCGCCCGAGAGAGAAAATCTAACAAGAGAATGTAGCAAGTATGAGCTGAGCGAACGTGGGGCAGC
>JBBPKI010001434.1:0-12553 GCA_038089155.1 Nevesoporus exiguus
CAATCAGAGGTCCGGAGGTGCTGAGGGGTGGTTGACAATGTTCATCTCAGAGGTGGACTGAAGTCTGGAGTGGAGGTGTTGGAGCAGAGTTGCATAGGAAAGGATGTTGGTGCAGGACTTATGTGTCGCGCCCTTGAACAGGTCCGTGTCCTTGTATTTCAGAGGAGCAGAGGTCCGACAGGAGGAGGGGGGATTGCGACGAGGATCAGGAGAGGTGACTAAATTGATATTCGTGCTAAGGTTACACAACAGAGGTATATAGGTTTTATACTAGAAGAAGGATAGGGACATTAAGGGTGTCAGGGAATAGGTGAGATAAATCAAGGGTCCATAAGGGACCTAAGAAGAGATGGAGGAAGTGAAGAGATGTACAAATGGAATGTACGAAATATATCCAGGTCCAAAGTATAGCCGAGTCCCTGGGCAAGCACAGCCTTGGTCCAGAGCAGAGGATCAGAGCTCTGAGCATGGAGGAAGCGGAGGTGGACTGAGGGTGATGGAGGTGGCCAGAGATGGCTGGAGATGAGGCCGGAGGAGGCAGAGACAGATGGGATGTCATGGATATGACAGGTAGGGCCAGAGCAGGAGTGGAGGAGAAGATCTTCTTAAGGTGTGTGAATGTGGCATTTTGGGCATCATTCCAGATCCAGGGCTGGGCATTCTTGGTGAGGAGGTTTAGTGGGGCAGCAATGTCAGCAAAGTTAGGAATGAATTTGCAATAAAAGTTACAAAAACCAAGGAAGGAACAGACAGCTTTGACTGTGGAAGGAGATTGCCACTTGGCGATGGCAGAGAGTTTGATGGGGTCCATGTGTACTTGTCCATTTCCTACAATGATCCCTAAGTACTCAATCTCCAGAGCATCAAAAGTGCATTTGGAGAGTTTGAGCATTAGCCCATGCTCTCGAAGATGTGCTAGAACATGGTGAGTGTGATCAATATGGTCAGGAAGGGTAGAGGAATGAATTCTGAGATCATCCATGAAGATCTTGAGCCATCCTTCAGGGGTGATGTCTCGGAAGACCCAGTTCATGAAGGCTTGGAAAGTGGGTGGCAAGTTACACTATCCAAAGAACATAACAGTGGATTCATAAAGGCCAAGAGGAGTGATAAACACAGCTTTCCACTGGTCTTCTTCATGAATGCAGATATTATTATATCCCCAGTGAATGTCAAACTTTGAAAAGTATCTCGAATTCTTCATTTGATCAATGAGGTCAGAGACAAGGGGGAGTGGATAGGCATTCTTGACAGTATGTTCATTCAAGTACCCGTAATCCTGACAAGGGCAAAGCAATCTGTCTTTTTTTGGGACAAAGAAGAGAGGGGATGCTTGCAGTGATTTGGATCAACTATATGTCCAGTACAAAGGTGTTCATTGACAAAAGCTCTGCAAGCTTCCATTTTGGCAGGGTTCAGAGCATAAGCTTTGGCTTGCTTAGGAACGAAGGAGTCTTTAAGCTCGATGACATGGTCATCGGGTCGATGTGGGGGGAGGATGTCATGGTTCTTTTCTTCGAAGACATTGGAGAAGTCGGCATATGGTTCCAGGAGGATGACTTCTCTTTTGATGTCTTTTTGAGCTATCTCCGTGGCAATAGTGGTCTTGCATATCATTTTAGCAGATAACCAAGCTTTTCTTTCTACCAGCCCAGACTCAATATACTGATTGCTATCCAACCCAAGCCATCGGAGGAGGTATCATTCAGAGGTGTCATCATGCATGGGGGAGGATTCTGCAGGAAAGGAAAGAGTTCTGTTTTTCCAGTCAATGGTAGGGTTTTGATCCGCTAGCCAATTCATTCCTAGAATGATTTTGGGTCATCCTAGGCCTATAATCATGAGGCAGAGGGTTTCCATTTGTTCTGGAAAAATGACAGTGGCATTGGAGTAGAAGCAGATTGTCCCAGCCTGATTGGGAGTCCCATCTATGTTCAGGGCTTGGATGGATTTGGCAAGGGGGTGGAAAGGAAGACCAAGTCTTTTGGCTAGTCTATGGTCAATGAAAGTTCCAGTAGCACCACAATCGATGAGTGCGGTGGTGTCAATGGTTTTTATCCCATGGGAGAGTTTGATTCGAATATGAATAGACTTTTCTGATTCAGATGATAGCATTACATGGGCAATTCTATGGAGAGGTAGCATCAACTCATCTCTTCTTCTCAAAAATCCTCAGTTACTTCAGTGATAGAGGCAATGGATTCCTGTACAGGTTCGAAGCTTTGCTTCAATTCCTGGAGGATCTGCTGAGTAGTCTTCCCTCCAGCGGTGAGGGAATTGATGTATTGTGTCAAGTCATTGTTGGGCTGTGTCTGTACAGCACAAATCCTATTTGGATTGTGAGGGGGGCGAGGTGGAGCAAAGGTTGACTGACTGGAATAGTTCCTAGTGGAACAGCCACTCTGCTTGCAAATGAAGCATAGCTTGTTATCCAAGCATCGCTTTCATTCATCAGGGGACAGATTCAGGACATCAATGTCCATGGCATTGGGGTCTCTGGTAGGGGTGCGAGGGGCAAACGATTTTTGAGGGAAAGTGCGAGTAGGAGTGGTCCTGGCAGTAGTGGAAAATCTCAGAGCCATTTGAATCCTATTGGCTTTGAACTGCTCAACTTTTGAGTACCAGTCCAAGATCTTCTTTGGCATGGTTTCTAGTCCAGCCATTCTAGAGCGATGATACTGATGAAGGCCTTGTTCAAACAGGCCAATGAGAGCGAGGTCATTGGTGAGGGCAGCAGTGGTGGATAAGATGCGAAATTCAGATATGTATTTGTGCAATTCAGAGACAGTATTTTGTTGCAAAGCGACAAGCTTCTTCATAGCATCAGCAGAAGAGTCTACAAGTTTGAAGGCAATCTGAAAGGCAGCCTTGAAGTCTTTATATGTTCCAAAGGATGGAGGAGACTTGTTCATAGCCTCTTGGCAAATGACGGTAGCCCAGGCAAGGGCGAAATCCTTCTTCATGTATGAGAGTGCAAATGCAATCTGGCAATCATCGGAGGTATAGATTTCCTTGTTGATCAGAAGGTAGGTACATATCTACTGAGAGAATCCAAGACTCAGCAGAGGAGGAATCTCCATCATAGTCAGCAGGGACGCCGATCTTGATCTTGGTAGGCTTGGAAGACATGTCTTCATTAGAGTCTTCATTATCAGATGGTTCTGGGGAAGGAGGACGACAAGGTGATTGTGAATGGATAGATTGGACAGGGATAACAGGAGTAGAAGCAGAATATGCTGAAAGCAGTAGAGTGGCAGAGGTATTGTGCTCAGGACGACGTACTATTTGAGGGACAGGTGCAGCCCAAGGGTCTGAAGAACTACCAGGTCCAATGGCAGGCTCTGGTTCTTCGACTTCAATAGATTCAGACTCAGAGGACTCTCCTTTAGCAGCAGCTCAACAAAGTGCTTGTTCAAGTAGGGCATTACAACGACGTGGTGTATCAGAAGGATAGTTTGGATTAGACAACCCAGTGACTCTTCAGGACAGTGACAACATTTTGACAAGGGGTTCCCTACTCCGTTGGCAGGAGAGGAAAAGGGAAAGCTAGACCTTTTGTTACGGAGCACATCCTTCTGGACTGCAAACAACAAGGGCTCTTTGTGAGGAGGCACTCACAAAGAGGCACAACTTCTCACAACAAGCAAAGAGGCAAGAAGGAACAGTGAAGGCAACTGTTTAGGCAAAGGCAAGTCCAGAGCAGAGGAGGTGGAATTGTGCAGGTCTAGCTTGGGGTTCACAAGCAAGGTAGCTAGCTACTTTATGGTCCTATAGGATGCACATGGACCAAGATAAAGGGCAGGCATAGAAAGGAGAAGAATATGAAGGAACTTCTGCAGAATGACTAAGTGAATCATGACAGCATATGAGAGAATGCTGTTAGGAGGTAATTGTCCAAACAAAGAAGGTTAGGTAAGAATGGAAACAGTGAAAGTATAATTGAACTCATCCAGTGAGAAGGTGACAAGGAATCATAAGTATTGGGCGTGCGGATGCAGATACATGAATGATATGCATTCAGAAATAAGGAGAAGACCAGGATGTAAAGAGAAAATCATAACAATCCCCCTCCTCCTCCTGTCAGAACTCCACTCCTCTGAAATATGAGGACACAGACCTGTTCAAGGGTGTGGCACATAAATCCTTTGCCAATGTCCTTTCTATGTACCTCCATGTCATATCCATGACATCCCATCCATCTTCGGCCATCTCTGGCCACCTCCACTGCCCTCAGTCCACCTCCACTTCCTCCATGCTCAGAGCTCCACTCCTCTGCTCCAGACCAAGGCTGTGCTCCCACAGGGACTTGGCTACCTTTGGACCTGGATATCTCTCATACATTCTGTTTGTACATCTCTTCACTTCCTCCATCTCTTCTTGGTCCCTTATGGACCCTTGATATTATCTCACTCATTCCCTGACATCCTTGATGTCCCTGTTTATCTTTTAGTATAAAACCTCTGTACCTCTGTTGTGTAACCTTAGCACAAATATCAACTTAATTCCCACTCTCCTGATTCTCATTGCAATCTCCTCCCCCCCCTATCGGACCTCCGCTCCTCCAAAATATGAGGACATGGACCTGTTCAAGGGTGCAACACATAAGTCCTGTGCTGACATCCTTTCTATGCAACTCCACTCTGACACCTCTGCTCCAGACTTCAGTCCAACTCTGAGACAAACTTTGTCAACCACCCCTCAACATCTCTGGACCTCCAATCAGACTTGAGTCCAGAGAGTCTGGGACAATTTAACACTCCACTCCAACACCTCCACTCTGGACTTTGGTCCAACTCTGAGACAAACTTCATCTACCACCCAGCAGCACCTCCAGAACTCTGATCAGACTTGAGTCCAGAGAGTCCAGACCTTAACACTACCTCATTGGACCAGTTTTTGTACTTTTGATTTAATGATTGAAATCTCTATCAAATCAAGCTGTATTTGGCTTTGTTGATGCTACAAACTGTTGGCAACCTAGACCTGTTAAGGCTTCGGTCACTACTAATCAGGCTTGCTTAAGAGTCAAGAGGAAGTTCTAGGGGAATCAACCAGGACTTGACTGAAGTCTGGTCGTTGATTGTATTGATCTTATATAGTGTCTAGCTACAGGTTTAGGGCAGGCATGGAGTAGCTGACTAAGTACTACATCATTAGTGATGTCATGGTCTAGAATAGCGGTAATTAAGGAAGCATGTTAGATAAGAGTCTAGAACGGATGGAGATTAATGAAGCGAGTGTGATGAAAGTGAAAGGGGATGATCTAGACTTGATCATGTGATAGTTCCCACGGTCACGTGTAAGTGATCACGTGACTTGATAAGATAAGATAAGATAAGATGAGAAATCGTAACATTACCCCCCCTATGAATCGCATTCCAGGCGATTAAAGGGAACCTGGGAGGGCTCCGTCACGTTGACATAAGATGAAAATAAAGAATCAAAGTCCATTTGGACCATTCTGAGCTTCCGGGGTGCCGCTGGGTTGGATAAGTGAAAGTCCTTTAATGCCTCTTTGACATTCATGAGATGGCTCAGAGGTTCCCATGTGTGGTCTTCCTCATCATAGCCCTTCCAGTGTACTAGATATTCCAAAGATTGTCCCTTAAGTCGAGAGTTGACAATATATGTACTCGACTTCAAACTCTGGAAGTCCCTCTTGTGTGCCCACAACGGGTCCTGGGGCAATGACAGGTTGGTTTTCAAGGCGTTCTTTGTAAGGTTTAACCCTTGAAACATTGACAGTTGGGTGAATTCGCAGGGTAGATGGTAATTTGAGTGTGATAGCGTTAGGACCTGTGAATGCTGTAATCTCATAGGGGCCAATCCACCTTTCAGTGAGTTTCTTAGACACCCTATTGAGTTTAATGTTCTCTGTTGAAAGCCAGACCATATCTCCAACTTTCATTTCAGGAACCTTGGTGTGGTGCTTGTCAGCTTGCCGCTTCATCGAGGATTGAGCTTTTTCGAGAGATTCTCTAGCTTGCTCAAGCGTTTTGGAAAAGTCCTGTGTGAATGCCGAGGACAATTCATTCTTTGTGGTTGTGGGTTCAATATCCATCCTTGATTCATAAGTTTTGGTAACTTCGAACGGCGTTTTCTTCATGGAAGAGTGTTGGCAATTGTTATATGAGAATTGTGCCAAAGGGAGCCACTCTGCCCACTTTTCTTGTTTCTCAGCGGTGAACAGTCTGAGATACTGCTAAAGGTCCCTGTTGACTCTTTCTGTCTGTCCATCAGTTTGGGGATGGAAAGCTGTAGACATTTTGAGGTCTATTTTGAGCATTTTGCCCAAATCCTTCATTACTTGAGAAGCAAATTGTGGTCCTCAATCTGATATTATGGACCTAGGGAGACCATGGTGCTTCCAGACATGATCTCTATATAGCTTGGCTGTACCCAAGGCTGTAATTGTTTTATTGGTGGGGATGAATTCCACCTCTTTGGAAAAGTGGTCTACCACGACGAGTACAGAGTTGTAGGTGTTGGACGTGGGGAGGTCGGTGATGAAGTCCGTGGATATGTCCTTCCATGGACCTTCTGGAATGGGATTTGGAATTAATTCCCCTTTGGGTGCCTTGTTTTCTGGCTTCATTCATGTGCATCTGTCGCACCTTGAACAATAGTCTTTCACTTGGGCTTGAAGGCCGTTCCATTGAAAGTATTGTTCTATTATTTGCCAGGTCTTTTCAGCGCTACCATGTCCAGCAATCGGGGAATTGTGATAAAGGGTGATTATATCTTGGTGTAAATTGTCTTTTGGAGGTACAAAGATCCTGTCACCAAGATACAGGATTCCATCTTTGGTAAGAAGGTTGGGCTTATCATCACCCTTCCATTCTTCTTGTGCTTCCACTATTCTTTCGAGGATTTTCCTTTCTTCTCCTTCAATTGTGTAAGCGTATTTGGATTGTGCCCTTACTCTGTATTCAGGGATCATTTGAAGACCTTTATTATCTTCGTCAATTCCTTGTGCATGATCCTCTCGTCGAGAGAGAGCATCAGCTTTGCCCATTTGAGAGCCAGGCTTGTTGACTAAGATGTAGTTGAACCTAGATAGCCATTGTGACCATCAAGCTTGTCTTTGGTTCAGATCTTGTTTAGTCATAAAGTATTTAAGGTTGGCATGATCTGTCCAAACCTCAAATTCTTCTGCCCCCTCAAGGTAATGCCGCCACTGCTCTAAAGCTAGTATGATGGCGAGCATTTCCTTGTCTGCGATTGGGTAGTTTCTCTGCTCGGGGGTCATGGAAGCAGAGGAAAAGGCAACTGGGTGCCACTTGTCTCCTTGTTTGATCGAAAGGACCACGCCGGTTGCGAAGTCCGAAGCATCAGTTTCCAAGCGGAACTCGCTATTATTGTCAGGGTAAGCGAGTATGGGTGCCATGGTAAAGGCTTCCTTGAGTCGATCAAAAGCTCCTTGTTCCTGGGGTCCCCACTGCCAGAGTTGGTCTTTCTTTGTGAGGTCATTCAGGGGATGTGAGACCTGTGAAAAGTCTTGAATGAACCTTCTGTAGTAGTTGGCAAGTCTGAGAAAACTTTGGACTCCTTTGACATTCTTTGGTGTTGGCCATTCTAAAATAGCTTCCACCTTTCCTTTTTCCATCTTAATTCCTTCGGTGTTTACTACCATTCCGAGGAATTCGACTTCTTTTTGCTTAAAAAAGCACTTCTCAAGCTTCAGGAATAAGTCATGTTCCTTAAGTCTTTTGAGAACTTCCTGGACAATTTTGTCGTGTTCTGCTTCATCATCCATTTTTGTGAAGATCATTATGTTGTCAATATAGACTATGACAACACCATCCATATCAGCGAAGATTTTGTTCATCATCTGCTGGAATGTGGCAGGGGCATTGCATTGTCCAAAGAACATTACCAATGGTTCGTAAGCTCTGGAATGAGAGACAAATGCCGCCTTCCATTCATCTCCTTCTTTTATTCTTATATTGTTGTAGCCCCATCAAAGATCTAATTTGGTAAAGAGCTTCACCCCTTGGAGCTTATCCACTAGTTGGCTTATGAGTGGTAAGGGGTAATTGTTCTTGACTGTCCATTCATTTAAGTATCGATAGTCTTGGACAAGTTGTTTCTTTCCGTCTTTCTTTGGGATGAAAAAAATGGGGCTTGTTTGTGGAGAGCGGGAGGGTCTAATATACCCTTTCTTGGTTTGTTCTTCCACGAAGGACTTCAGCTCTTCCATTTCGTCCTTGCTCATGGGGAATATTTTTGCCTTTTTTGGTTGAAAGCCAGGTTTCAGCTTTATCTCATGATCCCAAGGTTTCCTTAAAGGTAGTCGTTCCGACTCCTTTTTGCTGAATACTTCTAGGAAGTGATGGTATTCTTTGGGAACCATTTCTTCAAGAGTCGGTTCCTTCTTTTTGGGTACTTCGAGATTTTTGATGAACCGATGCATGGTTGAGGTGTGCTTAAGTTCTTCTTCTTCCTCTTTCGCCAAATTTGATCCTTGGTCCGACAGCATGTAGCAGGACCTCGGACACCTTGTCAATTTCACTTCCCCTTTAGTCCAGTCTATGGTTGGATTGTGCTTTGCCAACCATGTATATCCTAGGATCATGGGGTTCTTGCCTAGGTTGGTGACTTCTGCGACTAGGCATTCGCAATGACCTTGATAGTCCAGGATTATCTCCACTTGGTGTGTGACAGCTCCTGTGGAGTTCTTTGTTCCATCTACATTAAAGACAGGGACTTCTCTTTCCATCTTTTGTAGTGGAAGTTTTACTTCTTCAGCCCATTTTTTATCTATAAAAATTCCGTTTGCGCCACTATCCAAGAGGGCCTTGCACTGATGCTTTTTGTGCTTGGTAGTGGGATGTGTGATCAAGATGTCCATAAGGATCTCATATTGCACCTTGGTGTTGCATAGAAGGATTCATTCTGGGAAACTATCCTCATAAATATTTTTTTGTTTTTCTTTGACCGAATTAAGCCTGCATTTCCGTGCAGCAAGCTCCTTTTGGGGAGTCCCGGTCTCAGTAGTGGGTAGATGTACTCTATAAATAGGACTAACTGGTTCGGAATCTGAGGAGTAGCATGTGGAACTGTCCAAATTGTCAAAATCTTGTCCATATTGTACATAAGAGGAAAGGGATGAAAAACTATTTTTTGTATTTAGTAGTGGCTTCTGAGGTCCCAGATCCCTCAGTTGCTGTAGCCTTTTTCCACCTTTTTCATTTCGGTGTCATGAAGGTCAAAGAAATATGCCTTCATTTGCTCGAAGTCCATTCCTTTTATGGCCTTCGCTTCCTTGGGCTCTTCTTTCCTTTCTTCTTCTTTCTTTGTCATTTCCCTTATTTGTGGCCTTCGTTGAGGCCCTTGTGCCCTCTTTTGGCAGTTGAACTTGTGTCCCTCTCCAAGGAACTTGCATTCTCCGCACTCTTTCTTAGGGTTGGGACAGTCTCTTGCTATGTGTCCTTCTTTATCACAATTGTAGCATTTTGAGTTTCGCTGTCACAGAGCTCCAATGTCCATTGGTTGGCCACGATCTCCATATGTGTGGGCTTGTCCTTCCTGGTGCGTGTTTTGTGAAGGTCGCTGTGAAACCTTCTCTGTCTTCCTTAGCTTTAGAGATTCGAGTCTTGCTCCTATCTCTTTAGCAGTTTCGACATAATCCTGTATACAGGCTTTTCTCTTGCCATCTTCGTATATTTTTCTAGCTAGATTTTCTGATAAGGCTTTTTCAAAGAGTCTGACCCCTTGGAGGTCTGCTTTATCGGGTTCTCCACCTGTGTCATAGTAGTATCCCAGCCATCTTGTAGTAAATGACTGGGCTGATTCTTCTGGCATCTGCTCACACCATTCCAACTTGTTTCTTGCCTCATCTTCTTTGTTTATCGATTTGAAGCAGGAGATAAGGAGTTTGCCCAGCATTTCCTGTGTGGGCCAGTTGTCTGTCTTCATGTAATGTCAGAGCTGTTGTCTGACCCATTGTGATGCTCCGAATTTGTCCTTTTCTTCTGCTTTCACTCCGATTCTGGTGAGGGTAGCAATTGTAATTTGATTATTTGTAATGAATGACTCTGGGTTTTCTTTGATATATAGAGCCATGCCCATCTGCCATGACTCAAAATTGTCTTTATTGCCATCAAACTTGCCAGGATCTGGTACCATTTCTACTTTCTTAGATACCTTTATTTCCGTATTGTCCATTCTCCTTTTCCCTTTATCCTTCTTTAGCTCCTCGAGTTCTGGTTGTAGGGCTAGCAGTTGGTCTGCCAACATCTTAATGTAGTCTGCAGACATTTCTTCTGGTATGGGAGCGGGTGCGGGAGGAGATCGGGAGATCTGGTCTGGGGAGGATGGCTGGTCTCCTAGTGGGTTCTTGGATGAATCGTTGGTCTCTGAGTTGACGAAGGGGAGTGGGTTCCTGTAAGGGTGCCGCGACGTGATGTTCTTCTTCCGGAACTGGGGTTACTTCCGGTTCAGGTGTGGGGAAGAGGGAAGGCATTCGTAGGTTTTGTAAGGCAAGTAATCCTTGCCTTAATTCTTCAAGAAGTCCTATCTCCTGTCTTTGTTGTGGTCAGGGGTCCTCGTAAAGTTGGACCGAAAGTACTTGTCTTCTGAAGCGGGCTGCTTCTTCTGGGGTGACTTGGAAGTAAAGGAGTAGATCTTTGTCAAAATCTAGATTGTTTCGAACGACATCTAAGAAGTAGGAAAGGAGGTCTTCTCGTTCAAAAAGAGCTTGTCGTGGGAGTGGATCGGGTACTCCAAAATGTGGGTTTGGTGGTTGGTAATGGAGCCAACCTTCTTGGTCTTCCCTAGCAGGAAAGGGAGAGTATTCCAAGTTTGATTCTTCTTCTACTTCAGGGGTAGGAGTTCTTGGTGTCCTGAAGTGGTGACCTCCTTGAGCATCGTAATACTCGTCGTTTGGGTCAAAGGATGCTTGTCAGTGATACTCGTAGTTTACACCGACTTGCGTTTCTTTGGAGAGGCGAACCTCGATCTCCTTGGACTTGGCAGGGTCTCTTGGAAACATTCGTGTAAAAAGGACAAAGAAGTGTGGACCGTTGTCAACACCAACTTCTACTCTATCAGGTCAATAGCCACCTGACTAGAGTCTTCGAAATCGTAGCTAATTCAGGTCGTTGGGCACAAGACCACTCTTTCGACGATGACCGAATGCATAGGGACTATTCTTATAACAAAGTGGCCTCACATGGACCTGAGCCTAGGCTCCTTCGAATGTGAAACGTGCTGAGGCGGTGTTTAAACCAATTAAGCTCTCTCAGGAGCACCCCTTGATGACCGCCTAAGGCTAAGTCGACCTTCACCAGTGTATAGCCAGGGTATACATAAAAGGAAAGGAGCGCAAGTGCACATGAAGATGAAGGGTGGTAGTATCAAGAGTATCCCTTTGCCCCTAGGGTCCAGGGTTGTCGCAAACGACAGCGAGGTATAGAGAGTAGTAGTGAGGGAAGATGAGTAGTCAAGTCCTAATGTTGGCAACCTAGACCTGTTAAGGCTTTGGTCACTACTAATCAGGCTTGCTTAAGAGTCAAGAGGAAGTTCTAGGGGAATCAACCAGGACTTGACTGAAGTCCGGTCGTTGATTGTATTGATATAGTGTCTAGCTACAGGTTTAGGGCAGGCATGGAGTAGCTGACTAAGTACTACGTCATTAGTGATGTCATGGTCTAGAATAGCAGTAATTAAGGAAGCATGTTAGATAAGAGTCTAGAACGGACAGAGATTAATGAAGCGAGTGTGATGAAAGTGAAAGGGGATGATCTAGACTTGATCATGTGATAGTTCCCACAGTCACGTGTAAGTGATCACATGACTTGATAAGATAAGATAAGATGAGAAATCGTAACACAAACAAAGATACATATGTAAATAGTATGTCTGAGTTTCAAAATGTTCCCACACACTCTTATTCTCCACTTCCATTATCATGTGATCTCTTACTGCTGATCAAAAGGCTACTATCCTTGCTCAGCCAGCCAGTCAGCCTGTATTATTGCCACCCAGCTTGGTATTGGACATGCTACTATATCAAGGCTATCTTCCCAAGAGTGCCCAGATCTTCAGAAGGCCACTGGTGGATGTCCATTCAAGCTTTCTCCTACCAATGTTTGCCATGCTGTGCACCTAATCTTCTCCTGTAGAGCAGAGAATGCTGTTCAAGTGACCAAAACTCCCTCTGCTCTTACCAATCAACCCCTCCATCCAAATACTATTCACCATCACTTGAAAAAGAGTAGTATGAAAGCTGTCTCCAAGCTGAAACACCCTCTTCTTTCATTCAAATATCATGAAGCCTGGTTAGACTTTGCATATGCTCACAAGGATTGGACTATAGAGGACTGGAAGAAGGTCATATGGTCTGATGAGACCAAAATTAATTGCCTAGGGTCAAATGGGAAGAAATGGGTGTGGAAAAAGCCAGGTGAAAAGCTCAGTGATAGATTGGTGGAGGGTACCATCAAGCATGGTGGGGGATCTGTGATGATTTGGGGCTGTATGACTTGGGATGGAATTGGCTATGCTTCCAAGATAGATGGTAGGATGAATGGAGATCTTTACCTTCAAATTT
>JBBPKI010001435.1:0-12549 GCA_038089155.1 Nevesoporus exiguus
GGAGGTTATGTGAGTACACTAGCTGGATTTGGTTCGATCTTCGCCGTTTGAAACTTCAGACTCGGCCGCCATGAAATAGAGATAGAATTGGGAAGACACATACACTCGCGGTGCCCAGACAGATACGTGTTGACTGAGAAGCTCAGTTTAGTACTGGCTAGCTGAGACGAATCGGGGCAGAGCAACGGATATGCAGGTAGTTGCACCTTCAAGCTTCGACCATGTTGATCCAACACTTGCACGGAGAGTATCACCCAGGCATCACGAAATCACTTCAAACAAGCGAAATGAACATAGGGCAGCCTTCGCGAACTCGTCACCACCAGCGAGACTCTATTCGAACAGGATGCGACCGACTCACTCCGTCGTCCGACCGAGGTACCACAACACCGCCTCCCTCACCTCGTTCAACCACTCCTGCACGACACCTTTGTCAAACACGTTCTCATCATAATACACGTACATGTCCATCTGTCCCCGTGAGGTAGCTGCGCCGAGATACAGTTCCGCCGGAGGCGTGTACAAATGTACCATCGCATTCTCCATCGCGATCGTCGGCGTTGTGTCCTCCCCAGAGTCGAACAGCAAGGGCGAGGGAGTATTAACGTAGCCCGCTTTCGCTGGATGTGGAGCGGGAGAGTAGGGCGAGAGTGGGTGCGTAGGTGGCAAGGGATATTCGCTCGGGATCATCAAATCCATCTGGCGACAGAACGGAAATGAGGACGGGGGTGAGTGCGGAGAGGTATACATGACGCACGTTGCCAAGGCTAGACCCTGCATGGGCCCAGATCGTAGGGATGTCTATCGCCGCTAGAACCTTGTCCTCGTCCGACTCCCCACGCACGTCACGGACGTTGGCGGTCTCCGTAGGCTGCATCCACCGTAGAGCACGGTCGCGCGTATACTCGACGTACCCCAGATGCGCAGCCTGTATGATCTCGAAAAACAGGGGATGGCTGAAAAAAGCCTTCGCCTGCTTCTTGACCAGCCTTGCGCGATGTAAGAATCGTTCAAACGTGAGGAGATCTGAGAACGGCGGTGCCCCATCTGACAACACCCGTTGCCCCCGTTCCGGAGTTGCGTCGAGGGTCATGAACGGGAGCTGGTAAACGTATAAACTGAAGCACGACATAAACTCCCCTCCACCTCCATTGTTGAACCACGTCTTGTCGAGATACCGACGGAGATTCAGCGGGCCCCCGTTAATATGTGGCTGTCTCCTTCGATATGCCCACTCTTCCTCTGAGATCTCACCGCACAGGTACCGTCGGTAGAGCACCCGAGTCATCGCCACCTGCGCGAGGGCAAGGAAAGCATTTCCAAACGTCAGATCATGCAGACGGCAGTTGGCAATCACGGCAGCCGTTTGCGTGGGCGTGAGCAAGGTAGAGACACGACCAGGTCGTGCGGGGACGTACGACGTTGAGCGCGTGAGGCGACACGGCAGCGTATGCCCGCCCTACAGTGATGATCGTACGCACGATGCCAATAAAGAAGAGACAACGCCCACCTTGCCCTTTGCGACTCTCGACTGAAAGATCACGATCCCGACCGCCCTCCGCCACCGTCGTATCGCCGGACGAAGTGAACGCAGACGCACAGGCTCAAAGTCGCTCCACGCGCACGTCATCGCCAACCTCTCCTCCAATGGAACCTGCTCAGGCTCGGGCCCTTCCCCTCTCGCGAGCGTGTCCAGCAAACACCGCACGAAGGTCCTATTCGCCGTACCATCCGTCATGCAGTGCGCGAACACGACCATCAAATGCATCACGTCCGCCCTCCCGGCGCCGCCCTCACGAAGGACGTAGAGCTTCACCGATAGATCCTCCGAGAGCTGCCGTGGCCCGTGTATGATCGCCGCCGCATACCCCCGCGCCTCCTCCGCGTTCGTCACCTGCCTAAACTCGATCTCGTGCGGCCGCAGGATAGCGAGATCGCGTTCACGGACGACAAAGTGGGGCTCTGACGTGAACCCAGGGCCTCCCTCTGCCCTTGTCTCTGCACTTGCGTTTGGGTTTGCGTTGGTGCCCGACCTGGACCCTGCCTTGACTCGAAGCTGGTCGCCGTCCGCACCGCGCACGACGGCCCCCGCGAGCGGGAACCGCCGTTTCGTGGACAGCCACGCCCGGACGACGTTTGCCTCGGAAAATAGACATGCATCGCGAGCGCCATTGGTGAGGGAGAGCTCGTAGTGGTGGACGCAGTCCTCTGTGCCGTTGAAGAAGCCGTCCCAGAGGAAACACAATTCGAGCACGTCGAGGGGGCGTTGGAAGGTGCGTCCTTGCGTCGGGTGGACATTGACGAGCGTCCAGCCAGGCATTGATGGGGGAAGGGGGGAGAGATTGACTCGAGTCTCGAGGCTGTACAGCAGGGTCGTACATAAGTGATCAGGTACCGACAGGTGCGGGGTGATGGGCTACCATCACGGATGTTCCTGAGTTTGAGAAGCGCGTGTGAGGAAGTTATGTACAGTCAACCATCTCATAATGCATAACGTCGGGGAGCCCCTCTGGCCATGCACTATGATGTGATATGCATTATCATGTTAGTATTTTGGTGGTAGTTGCTACTTCGTCCCAGTATCTTCTCATGCACTATGAGGTATTATGCATAACTATGTTATGCATTATGAGATGGTCAACTGTATCTAGTATCAGCACCTTACGAGTCGTTCTCCCAGATGTGGGTTTGAGGCACATTAACATCCACGATATTGGTGGAGAAGATGGGAGCATCCTTCGAGCGTCGATGAGGTGGGGCGATAAGCTTGATATTTATGTTTATTTTGGGAGGCACTGCAGCAGCTGGCATTTTGACATGATCGAGTCCGACAATTTCGAACTGACCACCCCCGATCGCCCATGTCAGGTCCAGATCCGTTCATGTCATAGACTCGCAGGCACGACTACCCAACATACAACGCCAAGCGCCAAAGCAATACGAAAGAAGAACGAAAGAACAGAACCACGCCCACGAACGAGCACTTCAAGATCAAATCGACACAAACAAAAGCCCGATATTGGTTACAGGCCTTCGAGGCTCCAAACCACGACGGTCACGTCACCCCACCTGTCTGACGGTATATTTTTCCCAGCTTGGATAGACAAACGTCTCCGTCTTGGTCGTCATGTCCTTGACCCTCTGCGCGCGCGTCGATTTCCATGTCGAAGACGGGTCCCCAGGGATGTACTTTGGCACCTCGAACATGACCGGAATCGGTATGATCCTGAGCTTTCGGTCATCTGCCTTGGTACGCGCAAATGGGAGTGGCTTCTGGGGTTTTTGTTTCGGAACCTGTGGATTGTAGTTGGACGAGGGTACATTTTGCAGCGTGGCAGAAGTGCCGCCGACCGAGGAAGACGTCGCTTCGTCCGGGTACGAGGAGGTGGCCGTCGGAGATGGCTGAGTTGCTAACACAGAAAGCAGCTCTTCCAATGCTTCCGCACTCGATGGCTGTATTTTGAGTGCCGCACGGAGGTCTGAGTGGAACCTCAACTTTACTGTCGTAGAGCCTGCTGCACTGACGCACCTTTGATCGCCTCTTCTGTACGCCCCATCATCCGCCTTGCCTTGGATCGTCGATAGTACCCTTTGATGCTACGGTGCTGACTGAGCGCCTTTGTGCATGCACTCTCCGCTTCGATCCAACTGCAAGACAGCTTGGTAGGAGTGACAAACGAGGAGTAAGTTCGCCTACTTGCTAAGTTTTAAATACGCTGCTGCGATGTTCAATTGATAATACGGCATCTCGGGTTCCACCGCGTGTGCTGCTTGATAGTGGTGTACCGCAGCCTCGTACTCGCCACGACGAAACGCAGTGTTGCCCTTTACGAATCTGTCAAAGGCGAGCGAGGAAAAAGACCGTCAAGACGTACCAGTTCCTTTTCTTTCTCGGCTCTGAGATAGCGCACCTCCATGATTTCAGCGATTGTCATCTCCGGTTGTGTCGATCCCGGATTCGCCTCTTCCTCTGACTCGTTCCCCGTAAAGTCCAGATCCAGATCCCATACGTCCTCCTCTTCGATCGTCTCCCATCCATGGACGCCACTCCCTGCAGCATGCACGTCTAGCCAGCCCAGAGTTGAAAGAAATAGATCGACCTCACCTCGTCCATCCCACTCTCTCTGCTTCCCCGACCGAACCCCACTATTCTCTTCGTCCTCCCTCACCGTCTTCTCACATACCTCGCCCAAATGATCGGTCGAACACCCACAGTCACACCACTTGGTCGTCAACTTTTCACGCAACACGTTCCCGTAACCACTGACGTCAAACTCTCTCGCGACGCGCCAGAGCGTCTGCGATACGCGCTCATACCCAAGACGGACTTTGAGACGCCAATGTTGGTCCCACCCGGGCGGGGGCGCAGACCGCAAGAGCGATTTGTCGCCAAACTTGAGTTCGCAGGCTTCTTCGAGCGCTTCGAGACCCTCTGCGAGCGTTCCGAGATGAGGCGGCTTCGCAAATGCGGCATGCGGCATCGCATCCAAGACGTCGAGATGTACCTTGAGGGCATCGTAGTACGGCAACAGACGCAGCGAGTGTAACCCACGGTTGCGGCACACGGGGACGTTGTTCGAGAGCGCCTGGCGCGAGCCACGTCAGCAGGGATTGGAAAACGGAGATGCTGGTGGAACGCGTACGAAATCTCTCAGGGCCGTGTAGGACCACAGCACGCTCTTGGTAGCGACACGTTCTCCTGATTGGCGAAGCTCCATGCTGACGACGGAGCGGAAAAAGTCTTTGATCTCTTCGCAGTCGGAGTTCTGAGCGACCCAGCCTGGGCCGCCGACGGTGACGCAGCGCATGACGAAGGTGGGGAGGTGGATGAGGGCAACGCAGTAGAGGTGGGTGGAGAAGAGGCGGGCGATGTCCTGTTCGAAGCGGACGAGGAATATGCGTGCGATGGCGCGCTCGAGCTGGGAGACGGCGGTCATGGCGCTGGATATGCCACGGTCGATGTGAGTGGGCATGCGCTGGTGGTTGTGATGGTCTCTGGCGTGGTCCCTCGCCACGCCGGTCGAGCTGGCCCCGCCCGACTTTTTCTTGTTCCCCGCAGTGGGTCTCTTCTTGACGTGCGAGTACTTTGCAGGCATTGTCCCCCCGTCGTCGTCGTCGTCGTTGTCGATGAGCAGGTCGACCGAATCGTGTCTGATCAGAATCTGTGTGCAGACAATGCGGCAGAGGCAGTGTGGTGGTAATAGTAGGATTATATAATACACAGCATCAGCGGATGCTCTGAACCCACTCGACATGAAACTGACGCCAGTCCCGCTCGTCTTCCTCCTCGTCCCCGAGATCGCGCGCCTCCAGCTCAGGACTCGACTCCTCCAACATCCACGCACAGTCCCCCTTGTCCCGCGTGCGGTGGTGCAGAGACGAACGGCGTGACAGCACGGGCCTGGGCATCGTTAGTATCGACGCAGAGGGTTCACGCCACGGGATGGGATGATGCAGAAGTACATCCCGCGAATTCGACAACGAGAGGAACGACTCCTCCTCCATCTCTCCCATCTCTCCCGTATTCACGAAAAACGGCCACGATCCCGCCAGGGAACGAACCGCACCCAGATCAATCGGCGGCAGGACGTATCCCCCGCAGACATCCTCTTCTTTGCTGTTCCAGAACGTGAACGGGCGTTGGTAAGTTTGCACGATCGGAACTTACGGTAATTTCGGGTCCTCGATCTCGAAGCTCCCTCCGGATGACCACTCGTCCTCCAACTCTTTCGTCGGCCGCGAGTGCGCGACTCTGGGTATCCAAGACGGAGACGTGGGGGGACTTGAATCCGTGGACGTGCTCACGGACGGACTCGAACAACGTGTCTGTGCTAAACTCCCCCTGAGCATGCGAGAGGCTAGCGAAGATGCGCTTCCACTCTCTGCAGAGGACGAACTGGACGTCCGGGCATGACGATCACGTGGCCTTAGAGAAATAGTCCGAAGGCCCGAATGGAACAAGCTCGAATACTCGACGCCCGTCGCCCAATCTTTTGCCTTTAGCCAAGACATCGTTTGAGCGCGCGGCAAATACGGATGGGCGTCCCGCACGGCAACCTTGGTTCGGGGGTGAGGGTCGACGGTCGAGCGGGGTTTTCGATGGGGTTTATGTTATATGTATCTATCTGGTAATTTCTATCTCAGCAGGGTCGTGTCGCTGGTTCGGACCTATACCGTCACGGAGGCTTTAAGAAGCTCGAATAGCCAAAAGGAAAACAACTAAACCTTGCCAACAAGGCAGTGTGACGTCGCAGTGCTGGCACTGGGCCCGGCACCACTGACAGTGCATCCAGATACATGTGATCAGCCACCGCGACTGATCGCAGTCACGGAGGCTGAGTCTACGATTTAAAATCGCGATGATCTACTCATCCTCGGTATGTAGCAAAACAAAAAGGAGAAATCGCAACATCGAAACATAAGGCTGAGAACTCCGTGTGTCCCGAGAAATCGGGCGCCGGAGAAATACTAGTGCACGTAGCACTGGAAGTTTCCAATGTTCATGAGAACGTCCAACGACACTGCAGGAATGTCCAACACGGCGCCTCTGAAGTCTTGGGACACGGCGTTTATCGCCCAGACTCTACCCCACCACTGAGGTCACTTGGCAGTTGTTTCATCATTACTGATGGTCCGCATGCACAAAACGTGCGTCGACTTGCCAAGATCGCCAGCTTCCTCGCGATCATAAAGGAGGAAATGTCATACGAGGCAAGACCTAAATTGGCCCGCGCTATGCAAGTGCCGAGCCTTCGGCTCCCATGGGCAAAAAAGCTATGTGTATCGTTCGAGGACCATACGATATGCCTCAATCATCTTTCGCCACGAAGCCTGTCAATGTCCTCCGCGAAGAACTGGAGAGGGAATTCTTTAAAAATACGACATACTCTCGTTCAGTCAAAATCTCAGAGCGTCAATCGCGGCTATCGTGCATGTGGCCGAGCGCTCGTCATTCGTGTCACGGGAGGCGTAGCTCACGCCTTGGTGGAGCTAGCGTGAAATCAATATCAGAACATGTAAACATGATGACGAACAGCCAGCTCATCATGGAGGAAGACGACCAGATGAGAGACAACCGTGGGCGCTGATCGCGTGATAGGACTGTCCGTTTGGGTAAGTCGACCGGGGATAGGCGCTATCAAAAGGTCAAATGACTTGGCTGACTTGAATGGCAAGGGCGCAAAGGCGCACCCCAAACGTCAAGTGACTGTACATGCGCGCATAGCGTTTGGTGCCAAGAAGTGAAACACGGGACCGGTAACCGCCATCCATCACGAAAAGGCACTTGTCGCATCCGGATACATACACTGATCCAGTGGTACCCCCTCTTCCATGGAAACGTCGAGCATCATGCAATAAACTTGTTTTTAGAGAGACAGCAACAGGAGAAGTAGCATACGGGCCGGAGGGCATCGACTTCATTTTTGTTTGGTTGCCTGAGCCTGTATCTTGGACTGCGCCAACATATCCTTTTGCTGTTCAGCCAAGATCCGACGCTTGTTGAAATACTCAATCTAGAGCGAGGGCGGTGTCAACGTCGTACGAGGAAGCAGCTCAGAGCGGGGATGGACTTGCCCAACTTTTGGCGCAGCTGGTTTCGTACTGCGACTTTTCCTTTGCACATGCGTTCCCCTCCTTGCCGGCTTCGAGAACGCCTGTACGGTCGAGGCAGGCAAAGTAGGCGTCCCTGCCTTCCCAACACTGTTTCCTGTCCTCTCTGGACACGGCGGGGACGTCTTGTTTCGAGGTGGTGAACCACCAGGCCATCGCGGTCGCGTTCAGAGTCTCGATAGAGCAGTGCAGTCACACGGTCGCCTCGACATGGTCCTCCGGGGTTGGCGTATAACTGAACCACAATGACTTCCCCGTCCCCGGTCCAACTTCATCCGCTCTCCCCAGACGAACTCCCGCCCACCCCGAGAGGCCGTCGACCCCGCGTACCCACCCAGGACAGCCCCAGCGCGGATTCGAGGCCCCAAACAACCTACTTCTCGCTCAAAGCCCAGCTCGAAACCGCCTCCACCACCGCCGCCAGCCACAACGAACGCGCGGGCAACGACGCTGGCAGTACCCACCACACACGCGCCCATGGCAGATCAGAACGGCGGAATTCGGTCAGCAGCGATCTGGTTCAAACGCTTCCTCGCAAACCCTCCACCGCATCTTTATCGACGCACCTCCCGCGATCTCCACGTCCTGCCCCTGCGCAGCCCCCCCGGTTCGTCGTCGCACACCCCTACGACGCCAACTACCTCGCCCCGCCCAGCCCGACCGCACCGCGGATACGGCGGCTTTCCGAGTCGCACTTGCCCGCCGCGCGGGTGCTCGCGCACAAATGGCACGAGTACTCGGACGAAGCGATCCAGTCCGCGATTGCGCAGCTGAGCACTGCAGAGTCCCCCTCGGACGCAGATCCCCACCCTTATCACACCGCCCTCCGCGTCCTGTCGTCCGCCCTCGACAACCTGTCGCGCGCGCGACGCGAGCTCGAGCAAGATCGGAAACTACTAGAAGAAAAGCAAAACGCGGGCAAGGAGCGCGCGGAGACGTTGTTACAGGAGCTGTTGCCGTCGGAACAAGAGGTCGCGCGGCGGGTCATACAGTCCGTCTTTACGGACGACGATGAACGAAGGCATCGCGTCAAGCGTCAGGAGAGTCTTTCGGTGCGTGGGATGGCTGGTGATATTTGGCGCTGCTGATGTCGTTTTCGGTGACAGTCCTTGAAGACGTCTCTCACGGAGGCACTCGAGGACCGGGTGCCGCTAGGTCAGAACATGTCCGAGAGCGTCACGTCATCCACGTCGACGTTCCTGCCTTCTTCGAAGCACGCAACGCGTGTTGAATCACATCATGATGCAACATCTGGCTTGGCGGCCGTCAAGGAAGCGCCGGTGCCATCACACAACCTTCCGGCTGATGATACCCACGATATCCATGCACATCCTGCTAGACAAGATAAAGCCTCCATCGGCGAGTGGGTTGGCACATGGCTGCACAGAAGCAAGCCAAGAAATCCCCGTGGTCTGTCCACCTTGCCCATCAGGGAAGAAACCGCCAGCAAAGACTCATCACGTGACACTTCCCCCCACCCCGAGGCCGCTGATGGTTCTCTGCGCGCCCCGCGCCGCAGGCATACCAAAAGCGTCTTCGAGACCCTCGGCATCTCGATCTTGAACCCTGCCGTGTCGGGCCCTGCCCTTGCCAAGCAGCGTAAAGGGGCCCAACCAGCGCCATTGCCATCGCCGGCACCGCCTATCCAGGATCGACTACTTCCATCTGTGACATCGTCGCCCGTTCTTGCTACTGCATTACCATTGCCGATCCCATCACTCCCTCAGCTGGCGACCTCGCCGGACCCATCCGACTCGAGAACAGAAACATCCACGATGCAGTCCCCAACGCTCGTGGACGACAAGCGTCTTCCACAGGGTGCCTCCTTACGCGCTATCGCACATGCAACGCGGGTCATGACGTCTGACCCCGGCAGCATCCTCGTCGACCAAGGCCGGGACGCTGGCCCGCTCATCCGACGCCTTGCCCTCGAGCTCGTCCAAACAGCGCGCGACGAACACATCCTCTTTCGCGAGCCGCAAAAACAGAGGGAGCGGAGGGAACGGAAAGACACGCGGGTGGATGGGGGTCATCAGGTCGTTGCTCGGGCGACGCTGAGTCCTGTCGAAGGCACCGCTGCCACCGAGTCCCTATCGCGCGCGTTGAACGCCCAGAACCAGGTCGTGCGCAAGTCGCGATCGCGAACTGGCGGACTCATCACGGCTTCTCTCACGACCCCCATCCTGAACGCGTTGATGCCACAACCGCAGCGCAAGCCGACGGGTGGGCCGGAGGTCGTTCCGAGGGCCAACGCAGACGCCAACGCGGTTCCTCCGCAGCCTATCGCCAACAAGCCTGGCTCCGTCCCGCTCGAGTCGATCATCCCGGCCATGTCCAAGCCCCCAACGCATTATCTTTCGCGTAAATATACCCCGCTGACAGCGCCGGACTTTCGCTTCACGATTCCGCTCCCGAACGCGGCCTCACGGTTTAGCGTCTATCATGATGACGAGAGCAAGCAGCCGCTCACGGACCGGTATGGGTTCATCTATGACGTGTCGCAGTATGACGTCTTGTTACTCATCAGGGCCAAGGAATGTGGGAACACGGCGCCCGCCTGTCTCACTGGGGTCAGGATTGCCGATCGGAAAGAGAGTAACTCGTGGTCGGACGAGGAAGCGGACGTCCCCAAGGGTGTTGTGCACGTGACCAAGCAACCTTGCGACTGTGATGGGCGAGGTTCGTCTCCTGGCGCTGGGACGCCGGACGGGGCGAGCGGCAAGTCTATAGTGTCGTCATCGCCCGCAGAGAACGCCGGGCAGTCGTCACAGAGGTCGCGTGGTCCTTCTCCGGGGCCCTCTCGCGGCAAGCACAAGTCAACTTTACCCGACGGGTCCCTACTAGGTCCTACCTCCGTGCTCACCGTCACTGCAAACACGCCACGCCACGTTTGTGCCAACACGATCCGGATTCTACTCGAGGATCTGACCAAGATTCACGACCAACGGCAGGCGGCGACGCGGAAAGACTGGGATGCCTTTGTCAAGCAACGCAGTCGAGGCAGGGTTGGCGCCAAACTGGCGTTGCCTACGGCGACGACGACATCGTCTGTTGGCGGTGCTGCGGTGTTCCTCGGGCTCGGAACGACGGACGAAGAGGAAGAACTCACGCATACAGAGGGCCTGATCGGCTTCGCCCAGCTCGGTCTCTCCTCGAACCGCGACGAACGCACGCAATTTGACAAGCTCATCCGCGGGGGCATCCCCCTCGTCTACCGCTCTAAACTCTGGCTCGAGTGCAGCGGGGGTCTCGAGATGCGCGAGCCGGGCTTGTTTGGGGATTTATTAGTACAGGCGGACGAGGACGCGGGGCATGCGTTGGTGCGGAACGAGATCGAAAAGGACGTTGGGCGGACCATGCCGTTGAATATCTTTTTTGGGGGTGATGGTGCGGGGGTGGTTAAGCTCCGTCGGGTGTTGAAGGCGTACAGTCGGTAAGTGCCCGTCATCGTCGTCGTCGGCAGTACCCTCCTCACGTCCCCCGCTCTCTCGGCGCAGTCGCAACCCGGCTGTGGGCTACTGTCAAGGTATGAACCTCGTTACCTCGACGCTCCTCCTCGTCCACGCCGATGAAGAAGAAGCCTTTTGGGTTCTCGCGGCCATCATCGAGCGAATCCTGCCAGACGACTTCTTTTCGCCGTCCCTTTTACCGTCGCGTGCGTGCCCTCTGGTGCTGTTGGACTACGTGCAAGAGCTCTTGCCGAGGCTGCACACGCATCTGGTTGATTTGGGCGTAGACCTCGCTGCTATTTGTTTTTCGTGGTTCTTGTCCTTGTTTACGGACTGTCTCCCGATTGAGGTACGTCGCGTGTTTCGTCTTTCCTGCCCCGTATGCATGCTGATGTGGACGCTGTCTGCCCACTTCACACAGACGCTCTTCCGAGTCTGGGACGTCTTTCTCGTCGACGGGCTCGACGTCCTCTTTCGTATCGCGTTCGGGATTCTCAAGGACAATGAACAAGAACTTGTCCAGTGCGAATCGATCTCGGCGGTCTACGTTGCGTTGGAGAATCTGCCCACGCGGACGTGGCAGCCGGACAAGCTTTTACAGGTGAGCACGTGTTTGTTGTATTGGTGGTTTTGCGAGGTTTTCTGATGACGCAACGACGTTCTAGATGGAGCTCGAGTTGAGAACGACGATGACCCATGGGGATCTGGTAAGACGGAGGGAGACGCATATGGATAGGTTGCAGCAGCTCATGCCGGGCTCGTGAGCTGCCGTTATTCGGACACTCTGTCTTTCCCTTCTCATTGTGCACGCGTGGATAGAGTATGTGAGATAGAATTTTCCCCTCTTTCTTTCGCTTTATTGTTGCCACCCGCTGTATTTTTTTGTAGTCCACGAAAGGACATGGCACCCGCATTACTGTACAATTCGTATTTAGACCGGGGGAGAACCCGACGAGAGCGCGTCTCTTGAACTTGTAGCAAATTGCATAACAATACTTTCCACTCACGATTCACGACATGCAGTGTGTGCAGGACAGACCGACGGCCTATTTACCAGACGAACGGTACGCGTTTCGCAGGCACTTTGCGCACGTATGTGCGATACTCTTCCTCGACTGCCTCGTCTCGCAGAATAGCGTCCTCCTATCACATGAAAACAGGTCACCAAGTAGTACGAACACGGAGAACGATCACCTCGATGGTCGTCTTGACCACAAACCTGACTCCGGCGGCTACAGCGGTCAACAAGGGTATATCAGACCAGACCACAACGTGAGACACCAGACCAACGCTTGCAACAATGCGATGTGGGGCTACGTCTCGTCAGCCGGGACCGTCCCGCGAACGAACGAACGAGATGGTGCAGTAACACGTACGCGTAGAGCGGATGACGAGTTCACGCATACGGACCCGTCTGTACGATCCTCGATTTCTCCCGACTCGGATGCTGGTGCAAAGACAGGTCAGACTCCTTGCGCTCGCAACGCAC
>JBBPKI010001436.1:0-12544 GCA_038089155.1 Nevesoporus exiguus
TACTATCTGACAAAGGTGAAGAACATATGAAAATATTCTAGGAGGTCAGAAGTGAAGTAAGGGTCAAGGATTGTCAGGGATACAAGTAAAGACTGATCAAGGGTCAAAGAACAAAAGGAAGTACAAACGGAGATAATGTCCGGGCAATTCCGAGTGAGCACAGCTGCAGGTCCAATTGGAGGAGTGGAGCTCTGAGGAGCTCCATGCGTGGTGGAGATGGAGGTGGACTAGAGGGGAACAGAGGTGACTGGAGTTGGTCAGAGGAGGGGCCGAAGGAGGCAGAGATGGCTGGTTTGGCACAGATATGACAGTGTGCAAGTCACTGGAATGTATCAGTATGTCATCCATGTAGATAATTATCCATCCTTGGATGATGTAATCCCTAAAAGAGTGGTTCATGAAGGCTTAGAATGTTGCCAGTGAATTGCAGAGTCTAAAAAGCATTACTGTGGGTTCGAATAACCAAAAGGGCGTGACAAATGCCACCTTCCAACAATTTTTGGGTTGGATGAGGATGTTGTTCTATCCCCATCACATGTCAAACTTGGTAAAGTACCTAGATCCTTTTAGTTTGTCCATTAGGTCAGAGATCAGAGGAAGGGGGTAGGTGTTTTTAATAGTGTGTCCATTCAGATATCTGTAGTCCTGACATGGCCTAAGCATTCCATCTTTTTTTGATATGAAGAAAAATGGAGAGGCTTGTGGGGACTTGGATGGAATGATCCTTTCTGTCTTTAGATGTTCCTCTATGAAGCCTTTGCAGGCTTCTTGTTCCTGGGGGTTTAGTGGATAAACTGTAGCAACTTTGGATACAAAGGTGTTCTTTAGTTCAATGGCGTGATCAAAAGGATGGCTATGGGGTAGTAAGTCATGGGTCTTTTTAGCAAAGATATCTGCAAATTCTTTGAACTCTTCAGGTAGGGTTCTCTCAGTCTTCTTGCCTTTGGAAGCAATCTGGGTGGTTTGCAAACATATTCTCGGTTCAGCCAGTCCTTCCTTTTCTTTAGCCATCATTCAGTGGTTTCATCAGGGTTGGTATCCAAAAATCAGAGTAGATTCCTCTGGGGTACAGTGTCAGTGGATTGGAGGATTGGTCTGGGCAAGTCCGGAAGGGTTACCACTCCTTTGGTCCAATCTATCTTCAGGTTTACTCTTCTGAGCCATGTCATTCCCAGGATAATCTGGGGACATCCACAACCAATGATCATCAGGGAGATCTGGTTGTCTATTTCTCCTATGGCAAGGGTTACATTAGTGTGGGAGGTGATCTCTCCTCTGGAGTTTTCCGTTCCATCTACATTATAGGCTTTGATGGTTTTGATGGAGATAGTGGGGGCATCCAGCTTCTTTACTAGTATGGGGTCAATAAAATTTCCTGTGGCTCTGTAGTCAACTAGTGTGGTGGTTTCGACAATTCTTGCTCCATGCTTCAGGGTTACTGGGAAGCATATCGATCTATTGGTACTTGAACTAAGTAGTACAGGAGCAATCATATGAGAGGCAGATGTCAAGGCAGCCTCTCCCTTTAAAAACCCTGAGAGGGTCCTTCCAGGACAACCTCTTCTTCTTCATAGCAAGTCTTCAGGACTGCTAGAATCTTGTCCTTGCTTCTACCTCTTCCTTCAGGGGAGCAAATGTATTCCTCAATGGGAGTCAGTTTCAGGGGAGGTGGTGGCAGCAGGATTTCTACAGTGGCTACAGTGGTAGTTCTGGGAGGCAGTGGGGGTCTCTTCCTATATCTGTCATATCCTGTCCAACTCTGGACCAGTTCCCCAGTCACGTGCATGTTCTCAACTCCAGACCAACTCTGTTGATCCTCCGGTTCATTCTCACTCAATATCATAGACTTTGACTTTGAACCTTTTCCATTATGTTCTACCTTAACATCTCTCTGTATGTTCCACTATGACATCTCCATTTCTGTTTCATCTTGACATCTCTATTCCAATTCCATCTCAATGTCTTATCTTGACTTCCATTTCACTTACATAGTTACCTCTGTGCCTGCACACATTGAAGACTCACCCAATCTCATCTCTCTTAGTATATAAAGTCTCTACTTCTGTTTGTAGATACCTCAGTTCGAATCTCAACTTAACCTTGTCCAGTCCTTGTCTTGATCTGATGATCTCCTCTCATCTTGAGTCTGAGACTCTCCTCCAATCTCTGACCCTCCATAAATTTTGGACACCAGACTTTCTGCAAGGGCACACCACATAAGGTGAAGCCAAGTCCTGTTCGACTAACCTAACTCTGAAGTCTGGAGTTAGTCCAGAGTTGATCCCCAGTGTTTAACAATATCTCTGGTGGTTCCAGGTAGAGCATCTTTCTTCTTGCAGACAAAGCAGAGCTGGTCTCTAATGCATCAGGCCCTTTCTGTGGGGGACAACCTGATGGCATCTATCTCCATAGCATTCGGATCTCTGCTCATATGAAATGGGAAGTGTCCACCAGCTCTGATTGACTGGATCAGATTCTGCTGCTTGTGGAACTTCTGGGCATCGGAGATCCATTTAGCTAGCATATCAGGGATGGTGGCCTGCATCAGAATGAGGTTACCCAGCTTTTCATCTAGCCCTCTAAGGAATTTCCTGCAGATTTCTCCTTCATCAGAGATCTTGGCCTTGGCCTGTAGTGTGAGGAAGTCTTGTATGTATTCCTGGAATTCATCATCCAGTTTGGTTACTGGGTCGTGGCAGACCCTTTGCCTGATATAGTCTAATGCATTAGCAGCATTCTGTTTCTCTTTGAATGGCACAAAGGCTGCAGGAAATTCTTTCTCCAGCATGTCAAAGTCTTTTCCTGTGGCATTGGTATCATTCATTCTATCGTACCAGCCCTCTGAGAACTGAACTCCATGTCCAGTGCTCATCTTGTTAAGCACTGTGAGTATCTTAGATTTGTCTGTTCCAAATAGAGATGAATTGACTGTGAAATGGCCCTCCATGGCCTTGATCTATCTGGTGGCATCATTGGATTTTCCTGAGAAGTCAGCGGGCAGGGTGGACTTCAGTTCAGACTTGGATGTCATGTCATTGGGTGGGGGTGAACACATTGTAGGGAACTATTGTTCCCTGCATGTGTATTCAGGCTTTATAGGGTGCCCGACGATACTGTGATCAAGCTGGTACTCACACAATGCTATGCCAGTCATACTGGTACTTTACTGGTCGACTGGCCAGTTTCCTGGTGTGTTTCCAGCTGGTTTCAATCCCCTACATGACCGCTTGCACAGCAACTGGCAAGACTTAGTTTATACCAGTGGACATCACTTCCTTGTGCTGTTTACCAGTACTCACACAGCACTATACCAGTCAAGCTGGTACTATACCGGTAGACCAGCCAGTTTCCTGGTATGTTTCCAGCCAGTTTTGATTTCCTACATGACTGGCATGTGCTGCAACTGGCTGGACTTGGTTTATACCAGCTGGTATCACTTCCTGGTGATGTCTACTGGTATTCTGATGGCCAGGTATGTGTGTTTGTGACCAGTTTATGTTGTTTTGGGCTGGTTTGGCTATTTTTACTTATTTAACAGTATTTTATGTTAGCTGAGCACTACATAGGCATGTCACTAGTTATCTAATACAGTTTTCCACTCTTCCTCAGTGCTAGAATGCCCAGTATAAGCCTGAACACCTGGTCCTAGTTGCCCCTTGCTGTCTGCATTGTGTGCAGAAGCCTGGGAACACATCTGGAAGTCTGGAACTCAGTTCCTTTTGGAGAAGGCCCTGATAGGAGTTGTCCACACTGGTGGTACACTCTTTATTGTTCATTTCTTTATCTATTTCCAGTGATTTGCTATTGCCTTGAGACTCCCTGGGACAAACATATCACCCCACCACCTTTCTAATGCTTCACATTGAAGCACATTTTTGTTTTTACAGTGTCAGTGGGGCGTTCCAATTGTGTGGCAGCAGTTGTAGATTTGCTACAAACTGGCAGAAGCTAGTGACGTTTTCACTAGGTTCAGGGGCAGCAGATGCTTCTAGTTCACCGGGGGCATCTATGGTGATACTCTCTTGTTCTTCCTCTGAAGATTCTTCATCATCTGGGATGTGAAACATTGCAGCTCTGGCTGCCTGTGATAGTGCTTGTATAAGTGGGGATCCTCTTCTTTCTCTGGGATCTTCCTGACAAGGGGTGCTGGCAGAGGAGCTGGTAACTCTGTGAGAGGGGCATTGGGGATCAATGGTGGTAAGCCTTTCTTAGATAAGAAGGCAGAGGGGACAATCAAATTCTTTTGTAATGGTTGTGGCTCAACTATGCCTACAACAATTCTTCTACCACTAGACCACCCAGTCAACCTAGGCAGGGGAGGCACTCACAGAGAGGTGCAGCATCCCTGATAGGCTATAGAAGAATCCGGTTAGCAGGGTGACTCCCTTGAGTTTGCTGACAACACTCTGTTGAGTGTACTCAATGAGCAAGGGTACTCTTCCTGAGTACAATTGATGGGGCTCTCTCCTAGGTAGGTGAGTGAACACTTCTCCTTTTGACAGGCAGCAAAGTGAGCAGGCAATAGTTAGACCACAAGGATGTAAGAATTGGCTGAGGCTTCACTGTACATGGGTTGCCAATATAAATAATGTTTAGCAAAAGGTGGCTGAGTGCACAGCCAAAGATGGTAACTAGCAATCAAGAGGGTAGTGAGGAGAACGCATCACCCAACAGAGAGATGGTGATGGAGGAGGCAATGTCCAAATGATATCAAAGATGGGAATGCTGCAAAGATAAATGCTATAGTAACGGAATTAGTCTGATGTCATCCAAATACAGGATGACTAAGTAAGGGATGTAGACTTCCCATGTGATCAGTCCCTCCCAAATGTGAAGAAAGAAAATAAGTATGAGGTGACCATTGAGAAAGAAAACTGTAACAGCTAGAGTGTATTATTATGTTGTCCATGTAAATGATTACCCATCCTTAGGCAATATAATCCCTAAAGGAGTGATTCATGAAGGCTTGGAAAGTAGCCAGTGAGTTGCAGAGCCCAAAAAACATTACCATGGATTTGAATAACCCGAGGGGCATGACAAATGCTCCTTTCCAACAATCTTCCTGTTGGATGAGGATGTTGTTGTACCCCCATCATACATCAAACTTGGTGAAGTACCTGGATCCTTTTAACTTATCCATAAGGTCAGAAATCAAGGAGAGCAGGTAGGCATTCTTGACAGTGTGCCCATTCAGATACCTGTAGTCTTGACAAGGCATAAGTGTCCCATCCTTCTTAGGTACAAAGAAGAATGGTGAGGCCTGGGGGGATTTGGACAGAACTATCCTCCCTGTCTTCAGATGTTCCTCTATGAGGTTCTTGCAGGCTTCCTGTTCCTGTGGGTTCAATGAATATACTTTAGCTACCTTGGGCAAAAAGGTGTTCTTCAGTTCAATGGCCTGGTCAAAGGGACAACTAGGGGGAAGTAGGTCATGGGTCTTTTTGGCAAAGACATCTGCAAATTCCTCAAATTCCTTGGGAAGGGTTACCTCATTCTTCTTGCTTTTGGAGGTGATCTGGGTGGAGAGGGTGGTCTTGCAAATATACTCTCCATCCAACCAGTCCTTCCTTTTTTTCATCCATTGTTCAATGGTGTTGTTGGGGTCAGTTTCTAAAAATCTAAGTAGATATCTTTGAGGTACAGTGTCAGCAGGTTTGAGGGAAGGTTTGGGGGAGTCTGGGAGGATTACCACTCCTTCAGCCCAGTGTATCTTTGGATTTACCCTTCTAAGCCATGTCATTCCTAGGATGATCTGGGGACATCCACAGCCTATGATCATCAGGGAGATCTGGTTTTCTACTTCTCCTATGGAGAGTCACATTAGTTCACCAAGTGATCTCTCCCTTCGAGTTCTCTGTTCCATTTATGTTGTAGGCCTTGATGGGATCTATGGGGATCGTGGGGGCGGCCAGCTTCTTTACTAAAATGGGGTCAATTGTCATATCCATGCCAAACCAGCCATCTCTGCCTCCTCCAGTCCCTTCTCTGACCAACTCCAGTCTCCTCTGTCCCCCTCTAGCCCCCCTCTGTCCTCACCACGCATGGAGCTCCTTGGAGCTCCACTCCTCCAATCGAACCTGCGGCTGTGCTCACTCGGAACCACCTGGACATTATCTGCTTTTGTATTTCCCTTGTTCTTCATCCCTTCTCTGTCCCTTGTTTGACCCTTGATCATTCCTCACTTGTTCCTTTGATATTCTGATGTCCCTCTTGTGATGACAACTATTTTACATCCCCTTATGTACATTTGACCCTTAGTCCCTCAGTATTTAACTCCTGTAACTCCTATACATACTCCTCAGTACAAATATCGACTAAAGCACTCTCCCCTCATTTTGCAATCCCCCCATCTCCTCCCTGTCGGACTCCTATGCCTCCGAAATATGAGGACACAGACCTGCTTAGAGGTGCAACACATAAGTCCTGTGCCAATGTCCTCCTGAGTACCTCTGCTCTGACTCCTCTGCTCAGACCTCCAGTCCAACTCCTATACTAACTCCTCCAATAACCCCTAGAACTCTGCAACTTCGGTTGGACTTGAGTCCAGAGAGACCGGCATTTAACAGTCAATGAAGTTTCCTGTGGCTCCACAGTTAACTAGTGTGGTGGTTTCAACAATTCTTGCTCTGTGCTTCAGAGTTGCTGGGAAGTGTATCGATCTATTGGTACTGGAACTTAATAGTACAGGAGCAATTGTATGAGAGGCAGACATCAAGGTGGCCTCTCCTTCTAAAAAAATCCTGAGGAGGTCCTTTGGGGATGACCTCTTCTTCTTTATAGCAGGTTTTTAGGACTGCTAGAATCTCGTCCTTGCTTCTACCTCTTCCTTCGAGGGAGCAGATGTATGCTTCAATGGGAGACGGTTTTAGGGGAGTGGTGGTGGGTTTCTATGGTGGCAACAGTGGCAGTCCTTGGTGACTGCAGGGATCTTCTCTTATAACAGAACATCCCTTCTTCTTGCAAATGAAACACAGCTGGTCTCAGATGCATCAGGCCCTTTCAGTAGGAGATAATCTGATGGCGTCAATCTCCATGGCATTCGGATCTCTGCCTATATGAGATGGGAAATGTCCACCAGCTCTGATTGACTGGATTAGATTCTGCTGCTTGTGGAATTTCTGGGCATTGGAGATCCATTTAGCTAATGTATTGTGGATGGTGGCCTGCATCAGAATGAGGTTACCCAGCTTTTCATCTAGCCCTCTAAGGAATTTCCTGCAGATCTCTCCTTTGTCAGAGATCTTGGCCTTGGCTTGTAGTGCAAGGAAGTCTTGTATGTATTCCTTGAATCTGTTATCCAGCTTGGTTACTGGGTCACAGCAGACCCTCTGCCTAATATAGTCTAACACATTGGCAGCATTCTGCTTTTCTTCAAATGGGACAAATGCTGTGAGGAACTCCTTTTCCAGCATGTCAAAGTCTTTTCCAGTGGCATGGGTATTGTCCATCTTGTCATACCAGCCCTCTGAGAACTGAACTCCATGTCCAGCACTCATCTTGTTAAGCACTGTGAATATCCTGGATTCATCAGTTCTGAATAGTGATGAATTGACCACAAAGTGGCCTTTCATGGCCTTGATCCACCTAGTGGCATCATCAGATTTTCCTGAGAAGTTGGCAGGCAGGGTGGACTTCAGTTCAGACTTGGACGTCATATTGTTGGGTGAGGGTGGACACATCAGAGGGGCATTCCAATCATGTGGCATTGGTTGTAGATTTGCTACAAATTGGTGGAAGCTAGTAACATTTTCACTAGGTTCAGGGGTGGAGGATGCTTCTAGTTCACTGGGGGTGTCTACAGTGATACTCTCTTGTTCTTCCTCTGAAGGCTCTTTGTCATCTGGGACACAAAAGGTTGCAGCTCTGGCTGCCTGTGATAGTGCTCATATAAGCGGGGATCCTCTTCTTTCTCTGGGGTCTTCCTCATGAGGGGTGCTGGCAGAAGAGCCAGTAACTCTGCGAGAGGGGTGTTGGGGATCAATGGTGGTAAGCCTTTCTTAGATAAGAAGGTGGAGGGGACAAGCCAATTCTTTTGTAATGGTCATGGTGTATCCTATGCTCACAATGATCTCCTATGCTCACAATGACCTTTCTACCACAGGACCACTTGGTCAACCTAAGCAGGGGAGGCACTCACAGAGAGGCACAATGTCCCTGGTAGACTATAGAAAGATCTGGTCAGTGGGGCAACTCCTCTGAGTTGGCTGATGATACTCCTCTAGAGTATACTTGACTAGCAGGGCAACCCAACCAGGGTTTGCTATCAATAAAGACAAGGCTCTCACTGAGTGAAAGGGTACTCCTCTGAGTACAACAGAAGGGCTCTTTCCTGAGTAGGCAAGCAGGGGGTGAGCAGGCAATAGGAACACCACAAGGGTAGTAAGAATTGGCTGAGGCTTTATTGTACATGGGTTGCCAATATAAATAGTGTTTAGCAAAAGGTGGCTGAGTGCACAGCCAAAGATGGTAACTATCAATCAAGATGGTAGTGAGGAGAATGCATCACCCAACAGAGTGATTGTGATGGAGAAGGCAATGTCCAAATGATGTCAAAGATGGGAATGCTGCAATGATAAATGCTATAGTAATGGGATTAGTCTGATGTCATCCAAATACAGGATGACTAAGTAAGGGATGTAGACTTCCTGTGTGATTGGTCCCTCCCAAATGCAAAGAAAGAAAATAAGTAGGACATGACCATTGAGAAAGAAAACCATAACACAGAACATGCAGAGGTTGTTGTCAAATCATTGCTTGCATTCCTCAGCTGTAAGCTTACCATCTTTTCCAAGCTTGGATGACAAGTCCAGCTTTGGAGCAGTGGAGGCTTTGGAAGAGCCGGAGGAATTAGCAGACTTGCCTTTCGATTCCTTAGAACCAGAGGTGCTAGCAGAGTTGGCGGATGGAGTGGAGGGCTTGTCAGATGCTTTGGCAGGGCTGACAGAAGACTTCACCTGATGGCTGATCTCTGACTTGCGCTCCCAATAGCAAGTGTCAATAGCCTGAGTGAGTTGGTGGAGTTTAGCAAGGGTAGGGGGTTTGCCAATGTGTGAGATTTCATCCTTGATACAGTCCAGGAGTCCATTGTAGAAATGGTGCCAGAGGGCACCTTCTCCATAACTCCAGACTTGAGACACGATCCAATTAAATTTGACAACATACTTGTTAATCTTTTGACTGTCCTTCATTGTCAGATGATCAAGCTGATGCTCTGCATCTCTGACAGGGTCATGTGGTCTGAAGTTTGTCTGGAGCACCAGGACAAACTCCTTAAAGTTGTCCATCCAGATGGGCCAGAGCACCAGATCTTCCATCTGGAGGGGGTCTGGTTTAAACCATTCCAATGCCATACCCTTCAGGTAAGACTGGACAAAGGTGACTTTAGCATGGTCAGTGGCAAAGGCTTTGGGATGGTCTTGGAAGTTCAACTTGCATTGAACCAGGAAAACCTGGAGTTTTTGGGGGTCAGTCCCATTAAACTGGTTTGGTTTGTGATGAGAGAAGTGAGTGAGGCCACGAATGGCACTGGCTAGCTTGCCAAGTGTATTGCATGGAATCGATTTGTTATCTGTCAAAGGATCGAAATCATCCTCAGGGAGGTTGGAGTCGCTACTGGAGGGGTCAGGATCACCTCTGGGATTTCCCAGAGTGCTGGAGTGGATGCTCAGGTTCACCAGAGTGTGGAGCAACACCAAATTTGACCAAAAGGCTTGTTTGTCAAAGGGTTGGTTATCAACAGGTAGCTCTTCAATGTGAGCTCCTGGAGTAGGAGAGTGTGGGGGCACTGGCACCTGGGATGCCAAGCCTGGTGTGCATCTAGCAGAGAAGCTACAAAATTGGTTGATGAGGTCAGAGCCTTGGCAACTGCTGCTAAAAGGGCATAGGCCATCAGGCACATTCATGAGTGCATGAGAATAGGAACAGGTAACCCTGGTTGCCATATCAGCAAGGACTTTTGCACATGGGAGTTCAAATCTACTTATGTGGTGTACCCTTGCAGAAAGTCTGGTGTCCCTAATTTGTGGAGGGTCAGAGTTCAGAGGAGAGACTCAGACTCAAGACAGAAGGAGAATGTCTGATTAAGATGAGGTTAAGTCAAGATTTGAACTGAGGTATCTATGGACAGAATTAGAGACTTCATATACTAAGAGAGATGAGATCAGGTAAGTCTTCAATGTGCACAGGCACAGAGGTAACTATGTAAGTGAAACAGAAGTCAAGGTAAGGCATTGAGATGGAATGGGAATAGAGATGTCAAGATGAAATGGAAACAGAGATGTCATAGTGGAACATACTGAGAGATGTCAAGGTAGAACATAATGGAAAAGGTCCAAAGTCAAGATCTATGATATTGAGTGAGAACAAACTGGAGGATCAACAGAGTTGGTCTGGAGTTGAGAATATGTATGTGACCAGAGGAACTAGGCTGGAGTGGGTCCGGAGTGACCAGAGTTGGACAGGATATGACAATACCTATGACATTACTAGTCTAGACTCTGTGTCTGGACTCCTAGAGTATCATAATATTAAATAAGCTAACTAAGTACCTTAACAGATGCTAAGCCTTAGCTTACTGGTGTTATCAGATGTCAGAGTGTTGGTTGTCAATAGACAGTCAATGGTTTGCAATCAGGCAGTCATGAGAGAGATAGTCAAGGTGCTATATGAGGTGAATATGTAACCTGTGAGTGCACAATGTGCACTGATCCATTGCCATTGGAGTGAACTGACAGACCATGGGTCTGGGCCCATTCCAGTGAAGGCCAGTGCTGCAACAAGCTTGTCATGATGGTCCAGCAACAGATTGAGAGGTGGCTGCACCATGATGGCAAATGCTGGTTCACCACAAAGACAAACATGGACCATATGCACAACATGCTCCTGGACCATGCATATGGGTTCACAAGGGAGGTGGTGGTAGCCAGGCCCCTCCTTGGACCATGCACCATTGCTTCAGATGTGCCAGCTAGATTTGAAGGCACTGGGCACACTGGGCATGACAAGGCCCCAGTGTGGGAGGTATGGATCAATTGCACCATTGCCAGGATGCCAGTTCAAGATGGTATGTATTGACTGCCAGCCCTGCTGACACACATATATGCACTGTTCTATCACCTCACTCAAGTCTCAGATGAATAAGATGATTTCCATGACTTGCACCACCTCAACTTGCAAGGAGCAAACTGATACAACAGTGCTGTTAAGAAAGCACAAGGCCAGAGCCATCATCAGTGACAAATCTGCAGGTGAAGAGACCAAGGAAGAAGGCCTCCAGTCATTTACAAGATAAGAGGAAAGCAAGGGCAAAGGCCACTGCTCCATCAGGCAACAAAAATGATACTCTGGTGGGTGAAGGTTCTACTAAAGATACTTACTTCAGTTTCATCCTTGGCTTGTCATTGTTTGGTCCTCACATCACTTTTGGTCCCCTGCATCACATTCATCACCCTTTCTTTCATGCAAATCCCTCTCACATCTCTGGTTGGTTTTGTTGGATCACAACTCCCCCTTATCCTCATACTATCAGGTTCTGCTGGACTTTCTGGTCATGTCACTTGGACTGCATGAGTCTACCATATCACATGCATAGATTGAGACTTCACTATAGCATATAATGTATTCTTATGTCTGGGTTGGTAATTAGAGAGCATCCTTTCCTTCAAGTGTCTTTTATTGTCTGATGCATGACTTATGTCTGCAGTATCAAGCATATTTACTTTGGCTCTTTATGTCAGAATAGCATTGGCTGGTATTGCATTCCATTATCAGCCCAAAGCACAACATAAACAACAAGGGCTGGTACTACAGACAGCATATGACATAAGTTTATCTTACAATATCAACTTTTTGCAACTTTTGTGATGAACACATGCCATGCACCATGAGTCAATCAGAGAATGACCGCTAGCTGATAAACAGGCAGGTCAGTATGAAAAGCACAATTGCAAGATGGAGGACATACCTAGGTTGTCCATACCATCTCCAAAACACCACAGACGACCAACATACATCCGAGCTGTCATATCCTGTGCCATTCTATCCATCTTCAATCCCTTTGGCCCCAACTCCTGTCAACTCTGGCAAACTCTGGCCAACTCCGCCCCCTCAGTCCATCTCCATTCCTCCACACTTGGAGCTCCACCCCTCTGACTGGACCAATGCTGTACTTGGTGTAAAGAACAAAATGTGCCTGTGTGTGAGGCAAGAGAAAGGTGTGGAGCGATATGTTCATTCCAGGGAGTCTCAAGACAATCCCAAATGGCTGGAAATGGTATAAGAAAATGGGTAAGAAAGAGCATACCACTGGTGTGGACTACTCCTATGGGGGCCTTCTCCAAAAGGAACTGGGTTCTGGACTTCTGATGTGTTCCCGGACTTCTGCATGCAATGCAGACAGTGAGGGAGGACTGGGACCAGGCATTCTGGCTTATACTGGGTGTTCTAACATGAAGGAGAGAGGAAAACTGTATTAAGTAAGTAGTGACATGCCTATGTAGTGCTCAACTAACATAAAACAATGTCAAATATGTAAAAATAGCTAAAC
>JBBPKI010001437.1:0-12543 GCA_038089155.1 Nevesoporus exiguus
AGGGACCTTCAACAGTATCTCAGACTGTTTACCACCGAGAAACAAGATAAATGGGCAGAATGGCTTTCCCTGGCTCAATTCTCTTACAATAATCACCAGCATTCCACCATGAAAAGGACCCTGTTCAAGGTAACTAAAACCTATGAACCAAGGATGGATATCAAAGATGTCATTACCAAGAACGAATTGTCCTCAGCTTTTGCACAGGACTTTTCTAAGATGCTCAAGCAAGCTAGAGAATCACTCAAAAAAGCTCAACAATCAATGAAAAAACAGGCGGCCAAGCACCACACCAAAGTTCCTGTTATGGTAGTTGGTGAAAAGGTCTGGCTATCTACAGAGAACATCAAACTCAATTGGGCCTCCAAGAAGCTCACAGAGTGATGGATTGGCCCTTATGAAATCTTATCATTCGCAGGCCCTAATGCTGTAACTCTCAAACTTCCTACTATCCTGCAAATTCACCCTACCGTAAACATTTCATGAGTTAAACCTTACAAGGAACATCTTGAAAACCAACCCATAGTCGCCCCAGGACCTGTTGTGGGCATACAAGAAGGAATTCTGGAATTTGAGGTACACTATATAGTCAACTCATGCCTCAAAGGACATTCTCCAAAATTTCTGGTGCACTGGAAGGGCTATGATGAGCAAGACTGCATGTGGGAACCTCAGAGCCACCTGGCAAATGCTAAAGAAGCTATTGCCGACTTTTATTTATCCAATCCTTCAGCACCTCAAAAGTTGAGGATGTTGCAAATAGACTTTGATAATCTTTTCTTTTCCTATTCAAACAACACAGAACCCTCCCAGGTTCCTTTCAATTGCCTGGAATGCGATTCATAGGAGGGGGGTAATATTACAATTTCTCTGCTTATCTTATCTTATCAAGTCACATGACCACTATCACATGACTGTGGGACATGTCACCTGATCAAGTCTAGGTCAAACACTTTCACTTCATTCACATTCGTTCTAGGCTCCTATCAAGCATGCTTTCTTAATCACCACTATTCTAGACCATGACATCATTAATGATGTAGTACATCAGTCAGTATTCCCAGACCTGCCCTAAACTCACCTGTACATATATAAACCCAATGTCATCAACAACTGGACTTCAGTCAAGTCCTGGTTGATTCCCCTATATCTTCCTCTTGGCTCTATTAGCAAGTTACTAGTGGTGACCAAAGCCTTAAGTGGTATAGGTTGCCAACACCTGCTATCTCGAACAGTTCCCCAACTGTCATATCATCTCAGCCCCCCACCTTGATGGAGCCCATACAAGGATGCACCAGATATGTTCCCACCTCCTTGACATCCTCCTTGCTGTCAGCTTCAATGATGCCATTGTCTCTCTTGATCCCAAAGACATTTGGCCTGTCTTCCAGCCCATCTATAACACCCTCACTGATGAAGAGCTCAACGAGTATGAGGAGCATGACCTTATCCTCCATGCTCCACTCAGGGAACACCTCACTTCCCCATCTGCACCCCCACCCCAGTCACTAGCCACCCCCACTCCTGTCAGAGCACCCATCCCTTGCCCCACTACTATCTCTCCAGCCAGTCAGAGGATTTCCATCCCTGAACGAGTCTTACCATTGCCACCCCATCCTGAAATCTCCCCTGAAAACCTAGCTATGACTTGTTGCTTTCAGTGCAGAGCCCTTGGACACTTTTGGAAGCACTGCCCCCAGTACTGTTGCCCCTAATGCAAACAATGGGTGCTAGGGCATAATAGTGCTCAATACCTCTCTGTACAATGCAATACATGCTACCACTTGGATCATGCTGCCTGTCTTTGCCCCACCACCAGATGCTCTACTTGTGGGGCAATGGTACACGACTCAAGCGTTTGTGATGCCATCCTCAACTCTGACTATGCTGACTACAAGATCAATGAGGGGGACCCCAAGGGTCTGGACAGGGATTAGAGAAGCCGGGTTGAGTGTTGAAGCAGGGCTTTGAGCTTACGAAGGGGGTAATGTTACGGTTTTATTTCTCAGTGGTCACCTTCTACTTATTTTCTTTCTTCACATTTGGGAGGGACCGATTATACAGGAAGTATACATTCTGTATCTGGTTATTCTGTATTCAGATGACATCAGATTAATCCCATTGCTATAACTTCTAACTTCGCAACTTCCATCTTTTGATCTCCTTGGACATAGCCTTCTATATCAGCATCTCTTGTTGCTGATGCATTTCCCTCTCTACCATCTTTGATAGATTGTTACCATCTCTGGCAGTGCATGCAGCCTCTCTCAGTCAAACACTATTTAAGTAGCAACCACCTGTACTGTAGTCTTCAGCCAATTCTTAACATCTCTTGAGGTTAACTATTGCCTGCTCACTCCACTTGTCTTCGCTTGCCTTACCCAAGGAGAGAGCCCTTGTCTTTGCCTGCCTTACCCAGAAGAGTGGCACCTATACTCAGAGGAGTATCCTTTGACTCAGTGAGAGTCCATCTCTGTCAGTAGCAAACCCTTGTCAGGTCGCCCAGCTAGCCAAGCACACTTTATATGACAAAGCATCGTCAGCCAACTCAGAGAAGTTGCCCCACTGACCAAGGCCCTTCTGCACTTATCTAGGGACATTGCGCCTCTCCATGAGTGCCTCCCCTATTTAGATCAACTGATAGTCCAGAGGTAGAAGGCAGTCATAGGCAATAGTATGCCATGACCATTACATTTTGTGGCAGTGGTGAATCCTCCAGCTTCCCCCCAAATATAGCCTTCACATTCAAGCCAGAATCCCTGCTGCACTTGTGTGCTTCACAACTTCATTTGCAGATTCAAACACAATGACTTCCTCCTCACTAAATTAAAACAACCCTGGGTATGGGGAGCAGAACAGGAGACAATGTTTCAAACCCTTAAGAAAGTCTTCACCCAGGCACTAATCCTTGCATTACCTGACACCAAGAAACCATTTATGATTATGATGGATGCCTCTCTCACTGCTGTAGGAGCAGTGCTTATGCAAGCAGATGGTAATAGTGATCTCCACCCTGTTGCCTACTTTTCTTTCACTCTTTCCCCAGCTGAGTGAAACTATGACATTTATGACAGAGAATTGCTAGCTGTAATGGAAGCATTAGAGAAATGGAGACAATATCTCTGGGGGACTTGTTATTCCATAACAATACTAACTGACTATAAGAACTTGTCTTATATGCACACACCACAGAACCTCTCCAGATGTCAAGCTCACTGGAGCCTTTTTCTTCAAGACTTTGACATTGTCTGCCAAGTCACCCCAGGATCCAAAATGGGACCAGTAGATGCCCTCTCCTGCAAAGACAAGGTAGACACTTCCACCAATAATAAACTGATGACAATACTTCTGGTTGATGTGTCTCTCTGTGAGTACCTCCCAGAACATGTCAGCATTAGGGCATTAGATCTCACCCTCACAAAGAAAATTGAGAAGTGCTTGAAAACTGATCCATTAGTCCTTTGAGTGGTGGATGCACTCAAAGATGAATTACTGCTTCTCCCCTGCTCTACTCTCTTAGACTGGAGGTTTACCAATGGACAATTATACTATAAAAACCAGTTATATGTCATCAAGCCTGCACACTCTGACCTTGTCTCTTCTCTTTGTGTGTCTCCAATCAGGGGACATGAAGGGATTTTCTGCACTCAGCAATGCCTCACCTGAGACTACTGGTGGCCTAGTATGGCTACCTTTGTCTGCTGTTACATCCTCAGCTGTGCCATCTGCCAGGCAAATAATGTTAATATCCATCCTATGATATTGCCACTTTCCCCTCTTTCCTTTGTTATGACCTGCCCCTTTCAGCAGATCTCTGTAGATCTTATCTCTGGCCTGCCAAAAGTAAATAACTTTGATGCTGTGATGGTCGTAGTCAACCACAGGCTTACTAAGGGGGTAATTTTCTCCCATGTTCTAAAAGTATTGACAAGGAAGGAGTTGCAAAGCTGTTTTTCACACCAATCTTCCCCCATTTTGGTCTCCATGACACTGTAATCTCTAATAGAGGCCCACAGTTCACCTTAGCCTTTGCCATGGAATTGGCATGTCTTCTAAAATTCAACATCAAACTCTCCTCTGCCTACCATCTGTAGACTGATGGGGAAACAGAACAAGTTAACCAGGAACTGGAAACCTACCTACAGATCTTCTGCCAAGGAAGACTCCAAGATTTGATAATCTTCCTCCCTACTGCTGAGTTCTCACACAACTCTGCTGTCCACTCCTCCACTAAAGGAATCCTATTTTTCCTTATAATTGGTTATTACCCCAAATCTAACCTGGATCTAGGAAAGACCTTCCTCCCTGCACTAGAAACCCATCTCACCCTGATCACTAAGGGATGTGATGAGGCATTAGCAGCCCATCTGAAGGCTGCACAATATATGAAAGAATGAATCACCTCCAAATTCTGCCCATGAAAAGTTGGAGATAAGGTGTGGTTAGAAGCCACTAATCTCCACTTCAACCACCCATCTAGGAAACTCACCCAAAAAAGAAAAGGACCCTTTGAAATCACACAGGTCCTCTCTCCTATAGCCTATCAACTAAAGCTACCACCCACATGGAAGATCCACAATGTCTTCCATGCCTCCCTGCTTTCCCCATACTGAACCACCATTGAACATGGCCCAAACTTCCTCCTACCACCACTTGATCTCATTAACAACAAGGAACAATACAAAGTAGTGGGTATACTCACCTATCAAGGAGCTGGATCATGGAGGCAATACTTGATTAAATGGCTTGGTTACCCATCATCAGAAAACACCTGGGAATCTAAAAGTAACCTGGATCTCACACAGGATCCATTAATGGAGTATAAACAGACTTATATGGATACTGATTGATCCATGACTGAACAGCAATTCATTGCCCTCCTGGTCACAATATATATCCTCACCTCCCTTCTGCCATCTGCCATCCTCTTCACCAGAGCCATATCACACTTACTCACCAACCATCACATCTCTTGATAGCTTTACCACTGCTGCTTGCACTTGTCACATATTTGCTGAATTTCTCCCCACTTTCCAATGTTGTTTACTGTATTCTTCTATTGTGTCTTCTCCTCCTCTCCTTAGAATTATAGGACAAACTCCTACTATCAGAGGTGCTCCTGCCTTGGAGGCCCTCATTGCCCTCACCACCACTCTTAACTCTACCACCATCTATCTTGCCCAGTTTCCCAACCATCATTCTATCTTCACCCCCCACATTGATGGTGCTTGAACAGGACTTATGTATGCAGATGCATTCTCACCTCCTTGATGCCCTCATCACTGCCAGCTTTGACAATGCCATTGTGTCTTTCAAACCTGAGAATATCTGGCCTTTCTTCCAATCTATTTATGCCAGCATGACTGACGAGGAGTTGAATGAATCTGAAGAAAGAGATCTCATCCTTCATTTACCCCTCCAAGTATGCTCCTCTTCTCCATATCCACTGCCACCTGCATCCCCTGAGACCCCTACTCCAGTGCATGTCCCAGCCTCTCATAGAGCATCTATCCCCCATGCAACCCAATGACTCTCCATCTCTGATTGCATCTTACCTTTGTCTCCCCATGCTAAGATTTTGTTAAGTCCAGACTCTCTGGACTCAAGTCCAATTAGAGTTCCAGAATACTGATGGGGTGGTTGATGAGTTTGTCTTGGAGTTGGACCAAAGTCTGGAGCAGAGGCATTGGAACAGAGTTGCATAGAAAGGACATTGGCACAGGACTTATGTGTCATGCCCTTGAACAGATCCATGTCCTTGTATTTTAGCGGAGTGGAGATCTGACAGGAGGAGGAAGAGATCATGACAAGAATCAGGAGGGGTGACTTAGTCAATATTTGTGCTAAGGTTACATGATGGAAGTACAGAGGTTATATACTAAAAGGTCAACAGGGACATCAAAGTCAGGGAACAAGTGAAACAGAATCAAGGATCCATAAGGGACAGAGAAGGAATGAAGGAAGTGAAGGGAAGTACAAACAGGAATGTATGAAATATATCCAGGTCTGAAGATAGCCAAGTCCCTGTGCAAGCACAGCTTTGGTCTGAGCAGAGGAGCAGAGCTCCAAGTGTGGAGGAAGCAGAGGTGGACTGAGGGCAGTGGAGGTGGCCAGAGATGGCTGGAGATGAGGCCAGGGGGGGCAGAGATGGATGGGATGTCATGGATATGACAGTGCCTCCCCTTTAAGGCTGAGCCCTTGAGGCCTACAGTAAGCAGGAATTCAGTGCAGAGCCAATCCAGGAAAGTAGTCAGGCTTCTTTGGAGAGGATGCACTGACAGAGGAGATGATGGAGGTGCTTACTGTGCCAAGTCCAAGAAAGGATGCCACATAGAGTTTTGAGTGATAAAGCATTGTTTGGACCAGCTGGAAGACTCAGGGTCCTACCACTAATAATAAGCTAACTCTGAAAAGTGGCTCCAAGCCTCAAGCATGAGAGGGTTCAGGGCATGCCTTTTGGCATGACTCCTGACAGGGATGGATGTGAATGATGTGTGAGGTGGATTCAAAGAGTGCAGAGGCTGTATGAGCAGAGTGGAATGGATGCCAGAGATAGCAGGCTGTGCAGAGTGGCAGTGGAGGACATGTGGGGGTGGCTGGACACTGGAGAAGAAAATGGACAGAGGAAACAGAATTGGAGGAAACAAAAGATGAGACAGAGGGACTGAAAAACAGGAACTGAAAGTAAGAATGGAGTATACAGAGGAAAATGGATACAGAGAAAACAGAACATAGAGAGAAAGCCCCAGAAGAGGGTTGGAGGTGCCCAGAGAGGGCCAGAGGGTGGAGGGCACCAGATGGTACTTGAAGGGCAGAGGATGGAGATCCCTGGAGAAGGACCAGAATTGTATGCAGAGCATATTGAAGTTTGGAGAAGTACTAAAGTAGAGTGGAAGGAGAATGAAAATATAAGTACAGAGATGGAGACAGATTTGGAGATGAAGAAGAAAAGAGAGAAGTCAGAGGGCCCAAGAAAGGGGTCAAAGATGCCCAGAGTGGGCCGGAGAATGGAGGTGTACACCAGGTACTGAATGGTTCTGGAAACAGAGAAGATAAGAGTATATAAATGTACCAAAAAGGTTGTAAAACCAGAGTGAAAGCTGGAGCTGATGGAGGGAAATGGAACAAGTCCAGAGGAAAGGTGGAAGACAGAGCATAGAAATGGAAATGAAGTAAACCAAAGAAAATCCAGAGTTACACTGGAGTTAAGCTGGAGTAAATAGAGGGAAAAGGAGGGAAGCAAAGTGGCACAGGAATGCACCAAAGGAAACAAAAGCAGAAGGAGTGAACAGAGGTAATAAAAGAACAAGGGCAGACAGAGGGAGACCAGAAACAAATATAGAGAGGTGAAGATGAAACACCAGAAAAGCAGAGTTATCTGGAGTTGTACCAGAGTTGTACCAGAGGTGACTGAAGCAGAAGGAAGATGAAGGGATAAGGCTGGACTACATAGAGGATGAAGGAGGACATCCAGTTGGCAAAAGTCCAGAAGAGAAACAAAGCAAAAACCAAGGGACCTGAAAGAGGTCAAAAGTAATTGAACTCCAGAAGAGATCTGGCTGATGTTCTTCCCCATCTACTCCTCCATGACTGCAGAGTAGGTTGCTAGATATAAAGAAGTAGATGTCATTCTGAATTGTAATGTAAAACAAAGGTGTCCAGAGCTGAACTGGAGGTATTGGAGGTGAACACCAATGGGTACACTAGGTACTGGAGCACTCAAAGACAGCATGGAAAGGGCTGAAAGGCAATAAAGGAACAATTAGCACAAAACTAAAGGAGAAAGAAGGCAATCTAATAAGACAGAAGTACTGAATGAAAACAGCTCTGGAGGATGCCAGAGGGCAAGCAGAGGTGTACCATGAGGATATCAGAAAGTCTAGAGAACAGAGGAAAAAACCTATAGGCCCTGGAAGATGGGCTGGAGGAGAAAGGGAAGAGGGAATCTAGGTGGTGCCATATAAAAGGAGCCAGAGGAGTGGTGAGGAAGAGGGGTTAGGCAGAGGTGTATCTTGAGGGTACTGAAGTTGAGAGTGGAGTTGAAGTGGAAGCCTTGGAGGGATGACAGAGGGTAAAGAGGTGTGTGATAGGTGCACTGGAGTTGACAAATGGAGGTGATAGGGTGAGGCAGTGATGGGTGGTGCCTCCCCTTTAAGGCCAAGCCCTAATAAAAAAAATAAAGTAATATAGGGGAGAGATATTAGAAGGGTGAAAAGAGGTGCCAAAAGTGGACATTTTCAGAGTTAAGTGGAGTTAAGCAGAGGTTATTGGAGGTAACTCCAGAGTAATTGGAGTACAGGGGCAACAGAAATAGAAAGAGATAAAAGAAGCAGAAGGAATAACAGGAGATAAAAGGCAGAAATGAACATATGGGATGGAATAGTCCTGAAGAAGAAATGATGCCAGAGTTGGCAGGAGGCCAAGAACAATCTTGGTAAGTCCTAGGTGTGAGGAGAGCTGTCCAGAACAAAGCCAGTGTAAAGAACTGTGGTTCCCTATGTCTGTATTCCTGATTTATAGGGCATCCAATGATATCACACCATATCCAGTCTTATCCTGGTCGTCCCAACATTATCCCGGTATACCAGATGATTTCCCGGTACACTTCTGGTTGGGATTGATCCTCTACATGACCGGGTTGCACAGAAACTGGCTGGAGTTGGTTTATACTGGTTGGAATCACTTCCCAGTGATGTTTCCCACTATTCTGATGTCTGTTATGTACATAGCACATTCTCAAGGACTGCTAGTATTCTTACACTTCGTGAGGAGGCACTCACAAAGAGGCACAACATCTCACAAAGGCAAGGAGATGATTCAAGGATAATTCCTTAGTCAAGGGATAAAGCAGGCAGAGGTCAAGAGAATACATGAATTGCGTAGCACAAGCTTACTGTACATGGTACATGAAGCAAGACTAAATAGTGTTTGCCTACAAGCGCACAGACCAGTTTAGGGCAGGTGGGGGAAGATGGTAGCTAAGGAACACAATGCTGCACAAGAGAACAGCATTAGGAGATAAGGTCTGAAGGAGACATCAAGGCAGTGAGTAAAGGTCATGGCCATCACCAGAGAAGATAAGGAGAAGTGGTAAGGGCAGGAATTGAGGGTGCATGTACACAAGGATAATGAAAAGGGGAGGACAAAGTGAAAAGATTGTAATATTACCCTGTTCATACATTCAAAGTGCCAGTGAGAATTTAAGGTCCATAGGGATCTCCACCATTGTGGACAACCTTGTGGTCCTGGAAGTCTTCCATTGTGAAAGGGCAGTTGTCCAAAATATGTCCAGGGGCTCCACAGAGGCCACATCATCTGTTCAGGCAGACACGGTTGACATGTCCCCATCTGTTGCACACCCCACAATGATTGGTGGTACATCTGAAGTGGGAGTGACTGGGGGTGTAAAGATAGCAGTGGGGACATCAGTAATAAATGCAGTCCTGTCACAGATGTCCAGTGACTTTGCATTGAAAGCAATGCATGGAGGAAAGGTCAGCTCTGGTGAAATGTTGTGCCATGAGGTTGATGGTGCATTGAGGGATAGGAAGGAGATGGATAGTGGATGAGACAACATGAGTGCCGGTGGGTAAGTCAATGGGGGGGACGATGAGGTGGGCCAACCTTGTTCCTCAATAAATAGTTTTGCAGGGGGTGATGGAGGAGTAGTAGGTACTGGGACAGGTAACAGCAGAGAAGACAGTCATTGTTCCAAGGATGGAATAGGGGGTATGAGTTGTAAGTCCTCCTCAATATAGTCTCCGAAGTCTCTGTCACTAAGGGCTCAAAGGATGATTTCCATGAATTCAACAAGCATTCCCCTGGGAAAGGAGGTGATGGCATCTCCTAATCCTTCAGCATGGAGGAGATCTAAGGCTTGGAACCAGATATGGAAAAGGATGGTCTCCTGGGCAGTGACAAAGTGTTCCTGATGAGGAATGATGCAAGGGGATAATGAAACAAGACGAAAAGAGGAGGTAGAATGATAAAGTTCCATAGTGTGATGGAAGGAAGAAGAACCTTGGTAAGTAAGTGACTGTTCTACAAGGGAAACCAGAGAAGCGTGGTCTAAAACATGGGCATAAAGTGCACAATGGGCATAAATGGGAAGTAGAGAGGGATAGATTACTTGCAGGGCATATTGAGGAATGACTCTTTGAGGGGATGGTGGTCTGGAGGTGGAAGTGGATGAACACAAGGTGGTGACAGTAGAAATTGAGGTCATCTTGTTAGACTCTGGGAGGTACTCGCTAAGAGACACAACGTCCAGAGTTAATGGTGGGGAGCAATGAAAATTCCTTTGGTGAGAGAGATGGCAAGTGGGATCAGAAGGGTGGCAAAGCAAAGGGTGGTGAGGAAGAGGACTTGGGTGAGGATGAATTCCAAAGAGGGCATGCTAAAAGATTTGGGATGGTGAAGTTTATATTCTTTTAGGAGGGTGGCAGCATGCCTTAAGTTCTGCTCTGGCTCCCAAGTATTCTCTGATGAAAGATAGCCTTTCCATTTGATCAGAAACTGATGACAACGGACAGAGCCTCTGTGGGAGAGTATCTGTTCAACTTCATACTCCTCTTCTCCTCCAATCAGATCAGGTGGTGGAGAAAGGAAGTTGGGACCATGTTCAGGAGTTTCCCAATAGGACAATAGTAGAGAGGTGTGGAATATGATATGGATGTGCCAGGTTGCGGGAGTTTTAGCTGATATGCCACTGGAGATAGTACCTTAATTATTTTGACAGGGTCTTCTTGTTTTGGGGCTAATTTTTGAGATGGGTAATGGAGTCACAGGTTGGTGGCTTCAAGCCATACCTTGTTGCTGACTTTCAAGGGATGAATTTGGAGGTGATACATTCTTTCATAAGTTGTTTGGTGGTCTGGTGTGCCACTAGGGCTTCTTTTCTGGCTTCAGAGAGAAGGGAGAGTTGGTTTTTAACAGTGGGGATGAAGGTTTTTCCCAAAGGGGGATAAGCTCTGGGCTCATATCCCATCATGAGATAGAATGACAATTGGTGGGTGGAAGAGTGGGTGGTGGAGTTGTGAGAGAACTCAGTGGAGGGAAGGAGTTGGCTCCAGGTGTCTGGTTATCCCTGACAAAGGATGTGGAGGTAGGTTTCTAGTTCCTGATTGGTCCATTCGGTTTGGCCATCAGTTTGGGGATGATAGGTGGAGAAGAGCTTTAAGTCATATTGGAGGAGGCAGGCTAACTCTTTGGCAAAGGTAGAGGTGAACTGGGGACCTCTGTTAGAGATGCATGAGTCATGAAGACTGAAGCAAGGAAAGACACAGTGAAAGAAAAGGAGGGCGACCCCTTCAGCTGTGATGCTTTTGATGCAAGGGAGGAGGATCACCCCCTTAGTAAAACCATGGTCGACCACAACCAGGATTGAGTTGTAAGAAGTGGAAAGAGGGAGGTCAGTAATGAGATCAAGCAAGATCTGTTGAAATGGGCACAACAATGTAGGGAACTATCATTCCCTGCATGTGTATTCAGGCTCTATAGGGTGCCTAGTGATACTGTGATTAAGCCAGTACTCACACAACACTATGCCAGTCAAGCCGGTACTTTACCGGTCGACCGGCCGGTTTCCCGGTATGTTTCCAGCCAGTTTCAATCCCATACATGACTGGCTTGCACAGCAACTGGCAAGACTTAGTCTATACTAGCAAGCCTCACTTCCTAGTGCCATTTACCAGTATTCACACAGTGCTATGCCTGTCAAGCTGGTACTATACCAGTAGATCAGCTGGTTTCCCAGTATGTTTACAGCTGGTTTCGACTCCCTACACAACCAGCATGTGCTGCAACTGGCCAGACTTGGTTTATACCAGCCAGGTATGTTTGTTTGTGACTGGTTTATGTTGTTTTGGGCCGGTTTGGCTATTTTTACTTATTTGACATTGTTTTATGTTAGCTGAGCACTACATAGGCATGTCATTACTTATCTAATACAGTTTTCAGCTCTCCATCATTGTTAGAATGCCCAGTATAAGCCTGTAAGCCTGGTGCTAGCCCTCCCTTGCTGTCTGCATTGTGTACAGAAGTCCGGGAACACATCTGGAAGTCCAGAGTCCGGTTTCCCTTGGAGAAGGCCCCCATAGGAGTTGTCCACACTGGTGGTATGCTCTTTCCCATCCATTCTTATATCATTTCTGGCCATTTGGGATTGTCTTGAGACTCCCTGGGATGAACATATTTCCCCATTCTCTTTCTCTTGCCTCACACACAGGCACATTTAAGTTTCTACAATGAGGTCAAGAAGAGGGGGGACAGTGGTGGGACAGTGGGGTGTGTGTTCATCTTGTCCATTTGGCAAGTAGCACATCCAGCAATAAAGCAGGAGATGAAGGAATGCATACCAGGCCACCAATAATCGCAAGCAAGGCAATTGTAAGTATGAAAGAGGCCTTCATGTCCCCAAGCAGGAGAGGAATGGAAAGCCAAAAGGAGGGGCTGGCAGGCATCGGGAGGGATAAAAAGTCAACCCTTGTAGTAGAGATGGGGGGCATCATATTTCCAGTCCTGAAGAGAGGAACAAGGAAAGAG
>JBBPKI010001438.1:0-12541 GCA_038089155.1 Nevesoporus exiguus
GTGGCCGCGCATCGATAATGCCGCCAAGCTTGGGCGCACCTGGCTTTGATCCTGTATCCGGGAAGTCTACCCCAACTTCGCTGCCGAGCTCGAATCTGAAACGCGATCCTAAGCCTATTCATGCTCCTCGTCCACACGCTGGACCGTCAAATGCTGTAAATACCAGTCGCCCCATTCTTTGCAAGACCAGTTTCGCGGAACCCACGTCCAACGACGGTGACAGCATGATGCAAGACGTCATTGATCTCACCGAAACAGATACGGAATGGGAGAAGCCTGTATCGGGTTCGATCCTGCGCGCAGACACCACCATGCGCATGGACCTGGATGACGAAGAGAGCGATATGGGGATGGACGTGTCGTTTTACAAACAGGAACACCCGCCACGAACCCGCTTCCCGGCGCCGAAACAGAAACCACAGCCTCCCCAGCCAACACGACCCACAGCGCCGACTCAGCGTACCCATGCTGCTCCTCCACCTCTGGGCATGCGTCGTGCTCCACAACTGCAGCCATCACAATATAGTTCAACTCAGGGCTCAAAAAGCGTGACGGCTCCGCGGTTTAAACCGCCGTTGCTTGCCAGTGCAGGAGGGACGACAAATAAAAATGCAAGTGGAACAAGGGCCACAACAGTGTCCAGTTCGAGACCGCCCCCTCGCGGCGATGCTACTAGAGCCCCCGTGGTCGAGACATCGCAGGCAATTCCGAAAGACCCTGATTCGTCGTTTGACGTGTCGTTTGGTGTGGACGCTGACGCGCTGGAAGAAGCGATGAAAGCATATGATTAACGCTATAAACTCACCCGATTTAAGCAAGTATGCTAGCCCAGGTGTAATCACCGTCACGCACCTTTGGCGTGAGGTCATGCGCGTCTCATCTTACTGTATCACTCATTCACTCGTTCCAACCAGCTAGTAACGATCTATTGCCTACATTCAGGTTCTCTATGCGACTTAATGCTTATGTATTTTGCGGCCAGTAGCCGTGTTGCGTTGCTCATCTGTATCTTGATGCCGATTGAGATAGGGATTGTCCTGGAGCCAGATAAAGCCAATACCAAAAGCTGGCTATGTACAATACACCACCACCTCCCGGGACAATAAACAAGGGTACAAAGGGGAGGTGTGCATGTGAACAGAACTGTTACATGCAGGTAAGGAGGCAGGTAGGAGAGATTTAATAGTCATAAGCCCGGCAGAGGGTACGAGTTTTTCATGAGCCGCCGGAGTTTGGGATTGTCAAGGCCATGCACGGATCGTGAAAGGAAGCCATGTATGTTCCCCTTGATCGCGCCGGCGTGCAGCGCCAATGGATCCCCTTCATGGTCGTTAAAAAAAGCCTTGTACACCTTCTTCAACTGCAGCCTCTCAGAGTCGTTCCTACAATTGATGAACCCGTAATCCGCCGCGACAGAAGGGATACAAGGCTCCTCCTTGTCAGACTCTTCTTGCGAAACAAACTTTTTGAGGTACCACACTGACTTCTTTTGGTCTGCTGGTCCGCAAAGGAGGTCCCGAAGTTGGTCATTGTCATTCATGAACACCCCCTTGGAACGAAAAAGATCGAGTAGGTGGCCAGTACGGTATGCGTCGCAAAACTCCTTGAAGGTGCACATGTAGATCAAATGTTCATACCCGCGACACAATAACCACTCTTCCCCCTGCGATGTGCACGATGCGAATCCGAATTTGACCCAGTGATCGAAATAAGGAGGTAGGTGATTCTTGGATAAGATGTGTACATATAGAAAAATGCATTCTTGTTCTTCTTTAGGCTTGCGAGCGATGGCAACCCTGATCTCATCCGACGAATCGTTTTCGCTACCTCCTGCGACTGTCCAAGCGCGCGCCAGGATGATATCACCGCGATTGCGTGACGTTTCAGGAGGCAAGGGGTGGCCTGCGAGTGCAACGATATGTTGGTTCCGCAGGAACCAATGGAAGTAAAGACCCCTTGAACGCTCCGGCAGCCCGTAGAACGCCGCCTTTATTTCGTCGACCAACACCCCGCGAACGCGCCAATCGTGAATGGTCTTGGGCGAGATATCTGGACTCATGATCAGGCCTACGTACGTACACGTCAGGGAGGTCGCACTGATGAGATCATGGTCGAGCATACCGGTGTACAAGCCGAGTAAATTCACCTTGTCCTCGATTGTGATTGCGCGATTGAATCCATAGTCCTCACAGGTCTGTGGGTCCTCAGGAAACACATCTCGTATGACTGCCCGTGCGAGCTTATCGGCGGTAGTACCAACACCGTGCGACGTTTCCGCAGACTGAGGCTCGCTTGCTGCTGCAAAAATATGTTGGTTCTGCGGAAACCAGGGAAGGTACCGACCCTTCGAACGTTCTGGGAGCTTGTGTAACACGGCCTTTATCTCATCCACCAACACCCCGCGAACACGCCAATCGTGGATGGTCTTGGGGGAAATCTTCAGAAAGTTGATGAGGTCTGTGCACACGTCGAGAAAGATTCTAGCAAGGAGGTTACAGACATACCGGTGTACAAACCGAGTAAATCCTCCTTGTCTTCAGTTGTGATCGCACGATTGAATCCATAGTGCTCACAGGTCTGGGGGTCGTCTGGAAACACGTTCCCTCTGACTGCTAGCACTAGCTTGTCGGCGGTAGTGGGCTGGCTTGCCGGCGCGATAATGTGTTGGTGGTGCAGGAACCAAGGGAGGTAGTGACCCCTCGAGTGCTCTGGGAGCCTGTATAACGCGGCCTTTATTTCATCTACCAACACCCCGCCGAGATGCCAATCGTGGATGGTCTTTGCTGAAATCCTCAAAACCTTGATCAAGCCTGTGTACACGTCGAGAGAGTTCACATCAATGAGGTCGGACATACCGATATACAAGCCAAAGAGATTCTCTTTTTCTTCCACTGTGGCTGCACGACTAAATCCATAATCCTCGCAGGTCTGGGGGTGCTCAGGAACTACATTCTGGCGGACAGCTAGCGCGAGGTAGTCGGCGGTCTTGATAGGACGACGGGGTTTGCAGTCGAACATATGACAAACCCAGTCATCCTTTTGGCAAGTAGTTGAACAATAGTAAACTTTTTGGCAGCTAGAACAGCGTTTGAGGTTGGCTTCCTCGTAGTCGTCTGAGTGGCCATAACACATGTGGCATGTCCGGGCCATGGCTAGGCGATCAAGGCAGCGGGAAGGTTAGCGAGAAAGTCCTGTAGGAAACGCGGGGCTCCTCGTTATTTTGACGCTGGTGGTAGGGGTTCAGGGTATAGCTGTTCTGGCACGAGCCCAGAAACCTATATAGGCTGTCGTGAGTGATCGGCTAATCAATTACCCTTGTCCCCGTGCGATACCTTTAAGTCGATCGGTGTGCGACTTGGCCTGGTCCTGTAACCGTCTGACTGCTTGCTTGTGCGCGCAACCGTCTTGCGGCTAAGTGCAACAGCGCCACAATTACGCGCCCGCCTAGTGGCCAATCGGACCTCCACTCGAGTAGTAGCTATTGCCGAGTGTGGCGGTACACTTTGCCCTTCACCTCCTCGCCATGTCCTCCCCACGTCGGCCCATGTTCTCCACCGCCCTCCTTTTCCTCCTCCTCCTCCCCTTCTCCACCGCCATCAAATTCGCCCTCCCTCCCGCCAAAATCCCAACGCAAAAATGCATATGGAATGCCGTCCATACGCACGCCCTCGTCATCGTCACCGCCAACGTCAGCCCCGGCCCAAGCCAACGCATCGACATCGAGATCATCGACTCCACACCCCAGCGCAATGTCTACCTCTCCAAGCGTGACATCAAGGGCGAGACGCGCCTCGCCGTCACCGCACACGCCGACGGCGAAATTGGCGCGTGCTTCAAGAACTATTTGGCACCGGGTTCGTTCGCTCGTCTCTCCGTCGCAGTGTTTTGCAGGGCGAGTTGACGTGGATGTCGCGCAGAGATCAAGACGAACATTGGACAGAACATGACGCGCACGATCGACCTCGACGTGGACATTGGCGCAGACGCCGTCGACTACAAGTAGGTTCCCTGGGTCTTCCCCGGCACCCGCGACGCTTACCCACCGTGTCCAGTGCCATTGCCAATCAAGAGTCGCTCTCCGGACTCGAGACGGAGATGCGCAAATTGGAAGGCATGGTCAAGGAGATCGTCGACGAGCTCAGCTATCTCAAGAAACGCGAAGAGAGGTTCACCGACACGAATCGTACATCCTCTCTTTCTTTTCACACAAGCACCCTACATACTCATGTGCCATCCATCCAGTCTCGACGAACGAGCGCGTGCAAAATTTTGCCTGGTTCACGCTCGTCTCCCTTGTGGGTCTGGGCGTATGGCAAATCTTCCACCTCCGTGCCTTCTTCAAACGCAAGTACCTTATCGACTGAACAATGCTTCCGAGTATAATATCCCATCATGAATTATGTTTGTCTCTACACATGAGCGTGGGCCGTTCACAATCCTAGCTGGTAGATATTACTGCGTGCATCGAGGCCCAACATACCGACGTAACAGCTGCGTAGCGGGGTGGTCCCAGACTTGTCATGACCTACATTACAAAAGCAGGATAAAAGAAGCAGGCGACGGAGAATGCAGGGTAAGTAGTGATCTTCTGACCGTAGTATGGTACGTCGAGGGTTGGAAGTAAGCATGGCAACCGTAAAATGGGACCGCAAGCGACCCGATCGCCCTATCCACGATGAGCAGCAACGTGAAAACGGAAAATGAAAGAGAGCAAAAGAAGAGACGGCGATGCACTCGGACCCTCAGGGTCCCTCGCCGCTCGGCCAGGGTATCTGTATGACGCCGATCTGGTACTCCCCCACTTCCGGATGCCCGACGTACCTCCGCTCGTCGGTGGGTGGAGTAGGCTTGCGCGATGAGGGAGATGGCATGGCGATCATCACGGCGACTTGGATCGCCTCGGGTGGTGGCCGGGTCACAGGCGGTGGTCTCGGTGGGTGCTCGCACCGCGGACGTCGAGGTAGCACGTATGCGCGTAGTGTCGCGCCAGCACCGCGCACCGAACCGTCCGATGCCGCCTGCATGGCCGTCGCCTTCACCTTGCGCGCGTACGCGGACAGGATCGTTCGCGACCAGACGCACGCGGCAGAGATCGGCTAGAGGATGGGACGACCGTCCAACGCCGCACATAGACCGAAATCGAGGCAACCGAGCAACCAGAAAAGAAGGAGAGCGTCAGTCGAGCAGCACACGAGCAAACGCAAACGCAAACGTGAACGCCGAGCTCCAACCCACGAGACGGAGAGGCGAGAAGTAGAAAGAGCAGTGACTGACCTGCAGGTTTTCCCACTTGCGCTCGTCCTTGGCCGTCGTCAGCGCACGCTGCTGCGTCGCCGCGAGGTTCACGGAGTGCGTCCATGCCTCTGCGAGTGCGGGCCGCACTAGTCGCCGCCGGCCACGCTTGCGACCCGTGAACGGCCCTCCTTCCATGTCCTGCAACCGCTCATCCCATGCGGTGCCAATAAGTCGGAAGCGTCGCCACGAGCCAATGCCGCACCCGACGAAGAGGAGGAGAAGGACGACAAAGGTGATGACGAAACCAAAAAAGTAATTGGCACTCGTGATGCCCGACGCGGTGCCAGTGCTGTTGCTGGACGGGGGTGGAGCGTCCGATGGAGGAGATCCAGGAGGAGAAGATCCAGAAGGAGGAGGCCCAGACGGGGGCGGGGGAGTGGAAGACATGACGATAAAAAAAAGGCGCGCGACCGCAGCGAGATATCGAGAACGGTCGGGGCGGATGGTGATCTGGACTGGACACGGGCGTGTTTCAGGACGGCGGGTATTGAGGGGACGTAACCAGGGCGTGCGCGTTGTGTGCAACGTTCATACGTTCATGTTTGGAGCCCTCGTCCTTGTCCTCCCCGACGTGACGTTGAAGCGGCCTTTGCCCGTTTGTCATCTTTTTCATTTCGGGCGGCCCTGCGAAAAACTCGTCCAAGCGACTACGTGAGGTAGCCATGGCAGTACATAAAGTGCCTGCTCGTGTACAGTCTGCATAAATAATTAGACCGGACCCCTCCGTGTTCTCCGTAACGTTCCTACGTCTGTCCGACCGACACGTGCGGGCTGAACCGTCGCATGAACCGTCGCCACAGACTCGGCCTGCGCTCTCGCGTTTGCGGCCTCGAGCTTGTCTTCGTCCGTCCAGCACCACCTGGACCGTATCCATATCCGTGTTCACGTTCATGTTCATACTTCCAGTCGCTTGGCACCGGTGGTAGATCGCACCGGTCCCCCGGTCCGTGGCTCACTCCACCTCCACCACCAAGCCGTCCGTCTCCCACCGTCATCTCCACCGCCGCATGCCCAAGTCCAGGTGCGTACAGTGATGGAGGCGACGTCGGTGGAACGTCATATCCAGACCTCCGAGGAGGGTTCGTTCCCATCCCCGGGCGTGCCTGACACCCTGCCTCCGCGAGGCGCGCTGGGATGGTCTGAGAGTGAACTAAATCGTGGTAACGTGGCGGGGATGGCATCATCGCAGATGCACGCGTGTTGACGTTCGTTCCCGCGCCAGCGGCAGTCAGCGTGACAGAGGACGCGTGAGGCGGTGCAAGTGGAGATGGTGTTCGCGGCGGCGAAGAGACAGAGAGAAGGAGAGAGGACGGGGGTGGCTCTGCAAGGCCCGCATCCACGGGCCTGGCAGGGGGGGATGGCATTTGGCTGGGCGCAGATGGCCGGTATCTATCTGGCGGTGGCGGAGGGGGGAGAGTCCACTCTTTGGGCGGAAAGATCACCCCAGGTGGGGGTACGATAAAGTTGCTCTGTTTCTGGGGTACGTGGCGCGTCTCCCTTCGGGGACGGGACGGCACTAGGGGAGAATTTTGAGGCTGTTGTTGCGGTACCGAGTACCGGACAAGAGGGCGAGCGCCGTCGTAAAGATGACCTTGGATTCGCAAGGCTGCATCGTTGAGAGAGCCCGATGAGTGCACGGACTCGTCGCAGGCACTCCGACCCATGCTATCACAGTCATCGCTGTCGTAGACCGACGCGACTTCCCAGTCGTCGTGGTCCTGGTTGTGTCGATAGATGGGTATGGCCATCTGGAAAGGGCCACTGAGGCGAGGTTCGAAAGAACAAAGAGGTGGCGAATGCACCCAGATATCCTGGGATGGACCCTGCAAGGAATGAGGGTGGATGCAGTGTCAGCTTCAATGGGGTGTTGGTCTGACTCATATACAGCAAGGGTCGAGACACGTTCTGTGGAGACGCTGACCGCCACGGCACTCCGCCGTGGTTGTAATTGTGTCGTAGTGCGAGCACACTGATCGGGCAAGTGGCCGCTTTATGATCAAAATGGGGCCCAGATAAACGCTAAATAGATGCTACTTAGCTCACCAATTATCGGGTCTATGGGGCATGGAACCTTGATATGGACGTGGACCCGCGTTATTGGGACCGGGTTGAGAGTGATGATGCCGGCGAATAACGAGTCACAGACCTATGGCCACACAAGGTGTCTAAATTGGACGATAGGTGAATTGAGGATGACGTTGATTCAGCTTCGCATTGGAGTGATGGGCCCCTTTGGTCCCTTTGCACGGCAAGACAATGCGGCAGACATGCTATCGAATCCAGTGTTTCATCGAAAGGCCTATCAAGCCTCCGTCCACTGCCCCCCTATCATTAGCTTCGCAGAAACGCCGCCAAGCATGAACGCAGCATGGGGTAGACCCAAAAATCGATTCACTAAACTTTGAACGTGTGTAAATTTGCGTCCTGATTTCGACTCATTACTCACACAAGCCGACCTAGCCCCATGCATTCCCGACATTCCTCCCGGCTGCCACACAGTCGCCGACACTCACGCCCCCCACGCCCGCACCCACAACTTCCAACCGACCGTTCCATGGTTTGGATGCGAGCGCACGCTTCAATTCTTCCATCCGCTGCAGATGACCGACGGCGTACAGGGGTATGCATCCCGTATGGGCGCGAACCTTGACAAACAAGGGCGACGGGAGAGGTCGCCCGAGTTGATGCGCGAGCTCAGAAAGTAGTGTCGGAATATCGACTTGTGGAGGAGAGACCGACCCAAAGTTGTATGGACCACCAAGCATGACGGTCATCTTGACGAGGCTTGGGGAGTCTTGCGCTGCAGTCGAGGACGAATCAAACACACAGCCTAGAATACCTGAGCCTTTGTTTGCACTATAGCCGTCCCTCGGACGTGGTACGAGATAGCCGAATCCATCTGGGTGTAGTGGAAGCGAAGGAGATAGGTCGAACACGAGGTTGACGACCGTCACAGAAGAGTAAGCGTTGGTCATGAGATGGGGTAGCGGTGTTGCAGGCGACAGTACACCCCGCAATTCAGGTAACGGAAGGGTAGAGACGACATGCGTTGGAAAGAGGGCCTCCTGTGATGACGTCGTTACCTAAAACAGCGTTAGGCAGCAACGTAACACTGGGCGATATCATCACCTCGAATTGGCTGTTCCGTGGGTTGAGGCGAAGGGCCACGATTCTTACCCCACTATACATGTGTACGTTGGGTTGTTTATGAAGGTAATCCACGAGGGAGTTTACGAGCGTGGCCACACCGCTCTTGAATGTATAAACGGAGACATTTCGCATCCTGTCCCGCAAGTCACCCAAGTCATAACAAGTGTCTTGGTCCGGTTGCGGACGAGTGGGTGCACGCATGGAACCGAGCAGGACAGACCCACGTCCACGTTCTTCTGCGTCCCACATGGAAGGAAAGGTCGCACGCAAGCTCAACTTTCGGGAATCTGCCGCGTATATCCCATGGACAAGCGCGCTCCCAAACACTCGTGCAAACTCGGTACCGAATCGTCTGGTGAAAAAGTCGTCCACTGACTCGTCGTCAATGCCCAAGGGTCTGTTCCTCCGCGTCAATGGTTCTCGGAGCAGGGAAGAGAGGAGCGTGCGACCCAGGTGCGCGTTTGGCGCCCAGAGCGAGCTGACGACCTCGAGGGGCGACGAGGGAATGCGGTGAATCCCCTGCGCGCCATGGATGTACAGGAAGCGGTTCTTGGCGGCAGGGGCAGATCGAGGGACGGTGAGGAGCGACGGGGCCAAGCCGAGAAGGTGGATCTAGCCTTGGCGGCGGCAGTCAACACTGTAGGTAAAGAGACGTGAGCGACGTACCAACTCGAGGACGCTGGACGCGCTTGGACGCAGCGTGCGCGGACCTGCTTCGAGGACCACCTCTGCGTCCGCGCCGTGATGGGCAATCTTGACCCTTTCCGAGCCCACCCAACCGCCGAAGCAGGTATCCCTGTTTATGACGGCGATGGGGGTCGTTGGGAAGCGACGTACGAGATGAAATGCGGCGGAGAGGCCTGTTAGACCCCCGCCCAGGACTGCTATCGAACCCGGCATCATATGGACCTCGAGTGACTCCGATCACCGTCACCCCGTCCATAAGATGCCAAAAAAAGAAGGCATTTCCCACCACGTATCGAACACGTCGCTTGTCTGTCGGTCCTTCTTACCCTCCTCCTCGCAACCTTGCAGCATGCCCTCCAAAAAGCCCACAAAGGGGCTTTCACCAGACCCATTGGTGCCAGTGTCAAGCTCTCGCCGCAGCAGCATCACTTCACCCGAAAAACCACCTGGGCCTCTGAGCATCCCGGTGTCCGCAGAAGAACGTGACACTATCAAGGTCAACAATGCGAACGTGACGGACCTCAAGAACGCCTGCGACGATGCATTGAAGCGGGTGCGTGTTCCTTCTCTATCTCAGTCGACGTCCTTTGACCGCAGTGCAGTACCTGTCGCGTCCGAACTTGTTCAAGCAGATACACCTCCATACCGACGTGCGACTCACGCTCGGCTGGGCAGGCGTGCTCGTCGCTGCCGCCACCGGTCTCTACGGCTGGAAAGTCGATTTCGAGCAGTCCAAGCCCGCAGTTTGGGCTGGATTCATTATGCACGTGTTCACTCAAAGAACGCACGCGGTCCCTGATTGACATGCGTTTTCTCTAGTTATGTCGTTCTGACATCTCTTCAAGCGCTCTACGCCTACTTTGTTGAGGGCGATATCGTGTTCGTAGGGAGGCGCAAGACGTTCTCGAAGCGGATAATAACGGAACGCGTCACGATTTCTTCGCGCATCCTTCCCATCTCTGCGTCCTCTTCGTCGTCGCCTGCAAACGTCCCCTCTTATTTGCTCAACATCACCTACGTGCAGTCCACGTCCGGCGGCAAGTCGCTCCTGGCCAAGAACCGCACGCAGGGCTCCAAAGAGTACAGCGCGTTCTTCGATGAAAAGGGCGTCATGGTTCAAGAGATGTTTGAAAAGTGGGTGGGAGAGCTCGTGGAAGGTGCCATGGAAGGCAAGGCTGCTTAGATATCAGATGGCTTAGGTGGTGGCATACAATATTGTAGGATGCAATGATATCTCGAGTAGGAGGCTAGTTTAGCGCCGTGGCGAGCACATGTCCTATATTCATGTCGATCGACTCGCTCTGACACGAGACGGGATTGGAGACAGACAGATACATTATACAAGATGACATGACAGAGCAATGATTACCGGCCTCTAGCCGAGTGACTAGCAATATGAAACAAGAATACACACATCCCCAAAAAAACATTCTATACTTCCTGGCTCTCGAGGCTTTGCTTTTTGGTCTTGGCTGGGAGAAGCTGAAGGGGAATGAGCAAGTGGTCCAGCCCGACCAAGACAACTTACCGCTGGATTGATATATGGTACAACGCCTCCCTCGGAGATGACGACGTTGCCGAGCAATTTGCTCAACCTAAAAGAGGCATTAGCGGTGGGAGTGGCCGTGTCGGTGTGACCCACTCTTCGTCATTACGAATAGCTAATTGGAGATGTCGCGGATTGATACGGCGCTTCTTATTATCGCGAGCAGCATTGCCCGCGAGCTCGAGGATTTCTGCAGATAGATACTCGAGCACGGCAGCAAGATAAACTACAAATACGATCAACAGACGAAACGCGGAGCGGAAAAAGACCGACCTGGGGCGCCTGTGCCGATGCGGCGACCCAGGGCAGATTTTCTCAGCATGCGGTGGATACGGCTGACAGGGAACTGCAATCCGGCTCGGTGTGAGCGGGACTGGCTCTTGCCTTCCGCTGTGCCCTTGACTTTACTGCCGAGCTTTCCACTCTTTGCGCTCGTTTTCGCAGGCATGTCGATGGGGGTCGTAGGATGGGATGTGTTTCTACTCGACGCGTGCTTTATACCCCGCACGCGGAACGCGTCGTTGACGCGACATGGACAAATAAACATCAACACCACGTGCGCGGTATATTAGGGGTGGCGCTTAGATTCCGCTGTCTCATCGACTTTCCTTGTAGCGACCGCCGTTGTTGCAAAATACATCGAGAACACCGTTATTATTATGGCTCCAAAACCCGCCTCCACCACGGGTGGTAAAGCACCTGCTTCTGGGACTGCTGCCAAACAACCCGCCAAAACCACCGCAGAGGGTGCTAAGGGTGCGAAGAAGACTGCAAAGACCGCCGCGCCACCAGCTGCTGGCGAGGAAAAAAAGAAGCGTCGAAAGCTTCGCAAGGAGACCTACTCGTCTTATATATACAAAGGTTCGGCCCCCATCAGCTTCACGCTGCGTTGGCCTCATCGTGATGTCCAGTTCTCAAGCAAGTTCATCCTGACACGGGCATCTCGAACAAGGCTATGGCTATCTTGAACTCGTTCGTGAACGACATTTTCGAGCGCATCGCTACAGAGGCTTCGAGTATGCATGTTCGTGCTCGTAGTGCTTCATTGCTCATTTGACCCTACAGAACTCGCTGCTTACTCGAAAAAGTCAACCATCTCTTCCCGTGAGATTCAGACCGCCGTACGTCTGATACTCCCGGGTGAGCTCGCGAAGCATGCGATCTCAGAAGGCACCAAGTCTGTTACCAAAGTCGGTGGTCATAGCTCGCTCGCTGCACTGGCCTGCTCACGGGTCCTTTAGTTTTCCAGTTCCGCAGCGAAATGAAGTATAAAATAGCAAATCTGGTCTCTTTGTCTATGTATCGTTAGCCACCGTTTCCCGGAGTCCGTACCTGGTTTATTCAGCTTGTATGTATCGTGATACATTATTCATCAATCATGTTGATATTCATTATTCGAGTGTTGTCGGATAACTAATTCATTGGTCCGATGTAAGTACTTGTTTAATTACAGCGGTTTTCAAAACGGTGTGGAAAATTGATCAAGACTTTGAGGTGGCTGTGGGAAGACCCCAGGTGCATCTGAGTGGTCATGTGTAGGCCCTAGCGAAAAACATTTGGACTGCCTTCCAGCTCCTCACCCTCAGCCATGTCATTGTCTGCACCAGTAGCTGCTCCTTTAGAGACATTGTATGCATTTACTATTGCCCTGACTGTCCATTCAATCCCCAAAGACAAAAAGGGCAAAGTGGAACACTCGCTGCAGCCTACAGCAAGGAACACTGAGAGGGGTGGGCGACAGAATGGGAAGGGAAATCCACTAAGACAACAAAGCTTCTTTTTACTCTCACAAATGGGAATTATCTCCTTTTTCTAGAGAGCATTCTCAAGAAATATGAACAAAGGTTGAGGATACGACAGCAT
>JBBPKI010001439.1:0-12534 GCA_038089155.1 Nevesoporus exiguus
ATCATTGCGGCCGCCGCCGCCAAACATCTCACACCTCTTTCGCTTGAGCTTGGTGGGAAAAGTCCCGTACTCGTGGATCCTGCTTATGATATGGATTTGGCGGCTAAGCGTATCCTATGGGGAAAATGCAACAATGCCGGTCAGGTAAGACGCCGCGCTGTCATTGTCTTGTCCTTGTTTTGAGGGTTACCACATGATGACGTTTGACGTGTCAGATCTGCGTCTCACCGGACTACATTCTCATCCCGTTCACGAGACAAGAGGAATTCATCCAGAGCCTCAAGAAGGCGTACAAGTCATTCTTCCCAGATGGCGCTCTTGACTCTGCGCACTATGGCAGCATCGTGAATAAATTTCATTTCGACCGGCTGTCCTCTCTACTCGACCGTACGAAAGGCGAGAAGGTAACCGATGGTTTTGAGGGAAGGAAGGACGCTGTGAACAAGCGAATTGAACCTGTTGTCATAGCGAACGTGGAGGAGGGCGATTCCCTGCTGGAAGAGTACGCATTGGTGCAGTTTAAGCAACGCGTGTTGGCTCACCTTGAAGTTTCGGCATCAACAGAGAGGTTTTTGGCCCCCTCCTGCCTATCATCCCTGTCGATGGCTTGGATGAAGCGATCGCCTTTATCAATGCGCGGTATGTCGGCCGGTGTAGTTTTCAGATCACGCTAACTAGCAACAAGACCTCACCCTCTGGTTTTGTACGGCTTCACGGATGACCCGTACGTGAAACAGAGGCGTAAGTCCTCGCACTATGTTCACATCCGAGTCCTGTGTGTCACGTGTTATTTCGCAGTCATCGAGGAAACCCAAAGCGGCGGCATCGTCTTCAATGATACGTTCCAGCAACTGAGCGGTGAGTCATGTGATCTGGTTTTTTGTTGCTGACTTGGCTGACGTCATGGTTGCTACGACCGCTCTACGGCGCTGATGTGCCACTTGCTGCGCTATAGTGGGTGAACTGCCATTCGCTGGTGTTGGCGAGTCGGGATGTAAGCAGATGACCTAAGCATCCTCGTATGGCACATGGTTAACCCTGATCTAGATGGATACCAGTTCATGAAATACACCTACGACACTTTCACACAACTGAGAAGCTCTATCGACATGCCAAAAGAGTGAGCCGCATATCGCTTCTTTATGCCTCAGCGCCACTGTCGCGGTTCGCTGACATTCTTTGACTCTCCGTTTCACTGCCAGAGCGGAGCCGCTCTTACAGCCAAGATACCCACCCCATGGGCCGGAAGCAGTCACAGTGCTCACCGGAACTGTGCATTTGCCTATTCCTGAAAGCGCACCAAACGGCCTTTGAGGGTTTAAATCGCCGGTGGAGTTAAGATGAAAGAACAGCATTCCAGCATAGAAGGTTTAGGGTGTTCTTATCTAAGTCCTGTGTTGCGCTTGTACATAAGCGGCGCGAGGAATACTTTATCGGACCCTGCTTTCTGATTGGCACAGCCGTCCCATCCACTTTTCATCCGCCGCATGCCAGTGTGAACTCCACAGCAGTTGGACTTTGCCGCCGCAGCAAGTTATTGCTTCGTGATGTGGCTTCGAGCGGGTGATTCATAGTACGACCCCGACTGCCAATACTTGGTCCTTCAAACAAGATGACGTAATCGATTGTGATGCGGCGAAACAGCCACGACGGCGATCCGATGAGTCCGAGGGGTTTTTAAATTGAATTCTCTGCTTCCGCGAGGGGTGATGGCATCTAAAGATATCAGACCAACCCCCCAACGAATGATTTGGGCCCCAGGGTGCAACCTTGTCATGCCATTAATTTCCGTTAAAAGCCAAGCCGACGAAACAACATTCGAGATCTCACACGATAAGATGGCTTGAGAAAATTCGTGGCTGACTATATTTTGATCCATCAGGTATGTGTTGGATATGTGGCAGCCGTCCTGTGCGTTCGGCTGAGATAACCGGCCGGGCAGAAAAGAAAGGTGGGGCTCCACCCGTAGACAACGGGGGTCTTCAACCAAAGATGACGGCATCACTGCCGCATCACACATGATCCATTCCCGATGGTATTTAAGATTTCCCGTTCGCTTCATATGCCTGCTTGTTCGACGCCGTCATCCACCTCTGTCCATCCCCGCGCTGCCGTCCGTCCAGAAAGACGATGTCGAGCGCACCGGAGATCAAACAGGATATGCGTGCTGCTCACGGCGAGCACCATCACCACCATCCAAAACTTGACGCAGAAACAAGAGCTATCGCGTGAGTACTGTCGTCTTTTTTTTGCCCCCGCTGCCGGCTGACCTCGCCTCCATGCAGCAATGCTGATGCCAGGTTGGCCAACCCGTTGCGGGGTATCCCTCGCGACCAGCTCATGTCCGACGTCGAAGTCTTTGCGAAGGAACGCGGACTGACGCACATTCTCCCTGATTTGCAAAAGGGTGCTCTTATCGCGCAGGACCCCGAGGGTGTGTTTCATGATTCCGCTCTACCCGCGCGCTGGACTGACTTCTTTCCCATAGCATACAACCGCCTGGACGACTTTACCGAGGAAGACAGGCGAATCCTGAGCGACGAGGTAAACCACAAGTGGAAGCAAACGGGGACGCTCTATTACGTCAGTGCGACCCGCGTGTTTGCATTCCATGGCATTTATCTTGCACTTTGCAGATGGTCATCATGTCCTCGCTTGCCGCCGCAGTACAGGGTATGGACGAGGCTGTGATCAACGGTGCTCAGATTATATACCCGGCGCAATTCGGAATCGGTAATCCAAACAGCAGTGAGCACCCCACTTTGATATTTGATGCCGCCAGGCCATCTTAGTCATTGACCAGAACGAGATGGATGGCTAATTGGGGTTGTGAATTCTGCCCCATATTTGTACGTTCCCACAACGCCGGGCTCGGCTGTCAACTGAACCCGTGTACAGGTGCTGCGCAACTATCTCTTGCTGGCTAGCTGATCCTCTCAATCAATGGCTCGGCCGCAAGAAAACCATTTTCCTGACTTGCTTGATATCCTTCCTCACCTGTATCTGGTCCGGGGTCACCAACTCGTGGTGGCATCTCTTCATCGCACGGTTCTTCCTCGGATTCGGCATTGGTCCCAAATCGGCCACCGTTCCCGTGTACGCTGCAGAATGCTCCCCAGCTCCGATTCGTGGTGCCCTTGTCATGATGTGGCAAATGTGGACCGCATTCGGTATCTGTCTCGGCGACCTTATTGACCTGGTATTTTATTTCATCCCCGATACTCCTGCCGTCAAGGGCTTGAACTGGCGGCTGATGCTTGGGTCCGCGGGTATTCCAGGCTTGATTGTCTGTTTTCAAGTTTTGTTTGCCCCGGAGTCGCCGCGTTGGTTAATCAGCAAAGGTCGCTACGAAGATGCCTTCAATGAGCTGTGCCGTCTTCGTTTCTCTCGAGTGCAAGCTGCAAGAGACCTCTACTATATTCACGTCTTGCTAGAAGCCGAGAACGAGATGAAGAAGGGTAGGAACCGTATCGTGGAGATGTTTACCGTTCCCCGGAACCGGAATGCAGCTATCGCGAGCTGGGTTGTCATGTTTGGGCAGCAATTCTGTGGTGTCAACGTCATCGGTAAGCGTACTTGTTTTGGGTAAGCATGTCTATGCTAACAAATAAGAACAGCCTACTACTCGTCCAACATCTTCCTTAAGTCTGGTTTTAGCCAACCTTCTGCCCTCGCCGCGTCCCTGGGTTTTGGTGCACTGAATTGGCTGTTTGCGCTCCCCGCTGTGTTTACCGTGAGTGCGCGTGATGTTCGCCATCAGCTCATCCTGATTCAAATAATGAAACATAGATTGATACCTTTGGTCGTCGCAATCTCCTACTATTCACGTTCCCTTGCATGGCGATCTGTTTGCTGATCACTGGTTTCTCCTTCTGGGATGGATTCCAGCAAGGTCGTATTGCTGGAGTTGCCATTGGGATATGTGGGTGTTACATCTAGCGGCGCATGCTCCTTCTAACACTTTTTGTATCAGACCTCTTTGCAATCTTTTATTCACCAGGCGAAGGCCCCGTTCCGTTCACCTACTCTGCCGAAGCATTCCCACTGTATATCCGTGACATTGGCATGTCATTCGCTACTGCGACGACCTGGTTCTGGAACTTTGTGCTTTCCATTACATGGCCATCACTCGTCCTTGCCTTCAAACCACAGGGTGCCTTCGGGTGGTATGCTGCCTGGTGTTGTATCCTTTGGGTCCTCATCCTCCTGTTTGTTCGAGAGACCAAGGGCAAGACGCTCGAGGAATTGGATCAAGTCTTTGCGGTGCCTCTGTCCGTCCATGCTGCATACGGACTTCGTCAAATTCCATATGGGTTCAAGAAATTTGTGCTGTTCCAGAATCCAACTCCAGAAGACTTGTATCTCCCCGAGTCAGAGAGCGAGGAGAGTAGTGGTGTTGATGCACAAGGCAGGAAAGAGCTTCGAGCCGACGTGGAGAAGGCGTAGGGCGGAGTGGATTCGAGCCCTCGACATGACACACCGTGATACCTCTTCATCTTGTTTGTGCTCTCTGTTTGTATGACCGCGTGCGCGCTTTTTTTGTTTGTATGTCTATCTACATTGTAATGAATTCATGACAGCATGAGTTTTTTTTATTTATTATCTATGGGCTGTTGTGATGGAAGTGCACCTAACTCTGGGTGAACTAAGTATTATTTGTGAAACGCGGGTCCAGTGAATCAAACCTCTCTCGGATTCAATTCATCTGAGATTCAGATTTCTAGGATGAGACCACCGTTTGTTTTGTCCTAACGGTTTCGAGAACGTGCGTTGCACCGTGTCCTTAACGGCATAACCTTACTTTTCCTTCACGGTCTAGGTTGTGGTTATCACACATCTCTCACAGGGTGACATGACTCTCGGCACTCGTGAAACGACACCGCGTCTTCAGGGACAAAAAAGATCGTACCAACTCACACTAACCTCACGGATGTCATATCTCACCCGATCATGACCGGAAGCGAAGAGAATCGACACTTTAGCTCGCGCGCGCCTATCAAGCAAATGCCGTTACGATTCACGATAATCGCCCGACTCCCGTCACGCTCTCCCGAACCCCCTCCCCCCCTTCGCACGGTGTCCGGCCGAAACGATAATTATCTATATAGACACGACAAACGCCGCAGAGCCCACGGGACCCAGGGTGAACCCGTCGGACGTCGTCTCCGCAATTCCGCTCACGAACGCGGTCGACAGGGCCGGCCCTTGGAGACCCAGCGCCTCCCAGGTGACGGTCTGGTTCACGTAATGAGTGTTCGTGGCGAGCACGAGCGTTTGTGCTCCCATCGCCTCCCACGTGGCGACGGAGGCTCCCCCGACGACGTACGCAGTGCGGACCGACAGGGGATCAAATATGAATAGGGTGATAAAGGGCAGGCTGAGCGCGAATGCTGATGCGGACGCTTTGATGTCTGCTGGGGCTGGGTCGGACCATGGGACGACACCTAACGCACCCTGATTGATGCCCATGATGCTCTGTACGACCCACTCTTCGCCCGTGGGTGCCCGCAACCAGTATCTAATGAGAGGGCATGTCCGATTAGCGAAATGGCCACAGCTAGAACGATAGCATGCCCGCGCAGGCTTACTCACTCGCCGTCGCCCCCGAATGCTTGGGGAACAGTCCATACGGCTTTGGTGCGCCCCCAACCCATCACTTCCAGCCGGTTCTTGAAGCTCGCCACACGATCACTAATGTCAAAGTATGACCCGATACCACTGTTCGCAGGGACGTATCCGGTACCATAGTATGTCGAATTGGGCGGCACGGCTGCTATATCTCCTGCAGCGATGCTCGCGCAGTTGTCGCAACCGCAGTCTCCATAGCCGGGCGTGCAGGACGTGTTCCACTCGTTGGAGTATGTGACATTGTTTCCGACCATGTACACGTCTTGCATGACGATGTCCGTGCCGGCTGTGTAGTTGGGCCAGTAGAAGTTCTCGCAGTTGAGAACTAGGCTGACAGGGTGGTACGGGTCCAGTGTCTTGATCAGATCATAGGCGGTCGTGGTCGCATCGAGTGGATCTGAAGTACCGTCGGGCTCGTCTCCAGTGTACCAAAGGAGGAGGTTAGGGCGGTCTTTGATCGCGTTGACTTGTTCGGTGACCGAGGTGGAGTTCATGTAGGTGAATCGCATGTCGTACATGAGGTATAGTCCCACTTCTTGCATCCTGTCGATGACCAGGTTCAGCGCGGTCAAGTTGTCAAACGTAGGGATCGGGTGTATCTACTCCCCATGTCAACGACGATATCTTCTTGGTAAAAGAGAACGTACGATCGTGAAACTGTAAATAAACTTGAGCGTCGACGCGTGACGATCAGATGAATAGAACTTCACCCTTGTTCTTTCAATTCGTTGATGACAGAAAGGTTCGACGCTAGATACTCATCGAGTATCGTGTAAAACCCGATGGGGAATACAGGCTCATAGATCTCGCCGAGTCCGCTAGCAGGTTTAGCTAGCAATGCGCCGGTTCGAAGGTCCATCTTCGTCACTGAGCTGTTTGTCGGGTTCGGTAACACGGACAGCGCCGTCGTCGCCGAGAATGTCTGGGAATCCGCGTACGTCGCTTCGCAGGAGACGGTGTACGGCGCCGTCCGTGGCGTGATGCCGTCTAGACTGAACGATACTTCGTATGTAGTCGCATTCAGCGGCACGGACCCAATGGCAAGCGTCCGTCCGTCCAAGCTGATCGTCACATTCAGCTTGGTCTCATTGCTAGGCCGTTGAATGGGGACGGCGTTGGCAATTTCATAGTACACGACCGGCGCGTCTATGAGGAACAATGCAGGCGACGAGGCGTCCTCTGCGAGGTATGGCTGGATGGCGGGTACACACTGGAGTGCGAGGAGGGAACTGGAGGATGGGGAAGGAAGGGGGAAGTTGCTTCCGGGCGCGACGGGTTCCTGCGGGGTGTTGTAGTGCTTTCCACACCTGATTTACGACGACAAAGAAAACGTGTAAAGATCATGTAAATTGCCGTCGAGGATGGCTCACCATGTTTGTGCCAGGACTCCAGTGAGGATATTTGGGGCGAGGAAACTAGCGAGGGCGACAAGCCGACGCATCGAAATGACGGTGACGTTGCAACCACAGTGGGGACGCTTGGAAGAGAAAGTGGATTATGGGCAAAAGCTTTGGGCATATTCAACTCAATAAATAGTCCACTGAGGAAGGCCATGCGGTGAGGGCTCGGTCCGCTCGCGGGAAGTTCAACCAGACCTTCCTGACTTGGCACGTTGATAGAAAAACGCTTAACAAAAATCTGGACTACCGGATGCGAAAGAGTAATCTCCAATCGCCGCCATAGCAGCCAAGAAGTTGCCATGGACTGATGAGATCAACCCTCACTTTAACATCGACCGAGGACGTTCCAACCTTCGAAACAAACTGGCATTAACCGAATGACAACCAGTATCGCACTGATAGCGACGGTACTGGACCCCCTAACCGATCTAGGACCCTGGAGGTTTTCGGTGGGCCAGCCGAGTCTGATCATACCGAGGCAACCGGGCGGTCCTCCAAGTCCCAACCCCTACAAACCTGTAGGGCGTGCAAAAAGGGACTTTCCCTCGGGCCAGTAGTCCCCGATCGTCGCGACGGCGTGTTGTGTAGAACTACAGTAGTGCATCACAAGCCAAAAGTGTCGAAGGTGCACAACCACACTGTCACGCGTCACGCACAGTGCCGAAGATCGAAATGGTACAGTAGTTGAGACGGTTGCTACGCGATGATATCGCGTGCCCAAAAAGAAACAATAGACCCAAGTTTACACACTTCTCACTAAAACTCCGCACTACAATAGACGGAAGTTTGTGGTAGCGGACTAAGTCAGATCTAGGCAAACTGAGGTAGACCACATTGGACCTGCAGGACCTCAGTTCGATCAAGGCCCATCGCGGGTCAAGTCTCTAATATAACGCGGATCGACCCGGGTTCGCGTGCAAGATTTGCGGATGAGTCAATTGACTGTGAAGTTCTCGATCTCGTATGCACAAAGATAACCTGGGTCCTGCTTGGGGCAAGACAACCATGAGTCGAGGTATGATAGACCGGCAGGAATCACGGAAATAGCTAGCGGCAGCACACCATTGCACCTGAATGCCCTTATGTCCTGATTGCGCGCAATTCACCTTGGTCCGTCCTGCACGCGTGGTCGGTCATTAGCCCAGAATGTGGACTTAATGGGGGGCTACCAACTTTGAACGTTTGAACAGCGTCATGGCCCGTACGTTATTCGTCATGTCAAGACTGAAGTGGTGGTAGATATCGGCAAGAAGCACCAGGCTCACGTGGCAGCGAGTCCACGACTTAGTGGAGTGCTCTAGCTAGAGGATCGTCAACGTGAGCCAAGGCAAGAACGGAAATGCCTACCATGGACGTCAAAATAGCTGCTGCCCTTACAAATGTGTCCGGTTTCCTCATCCTCCTGCATGCGCCTCAGACTGGCATCGCGTGACATGACAGATCAGATCTGGTGCGGGCTGGTGGTGCAGTTTCAGATATCGATACCTCACTCGTGGCAAAAGCTCTTGACCTTTGACCCAAGGGATTCCTTGCCGATTACAACAACGTCGCGGTTGTTGTATTCTCCCCACGGCGACCTTGAGCACCTCATCCATGTATTCCCCCGCTTCGCCAATGGAGATATGCCAGTGCAAGACTCCGACGGATGCCAAGTTACTCTGCTAGACTCATGTAGAAGACGTTGGTCTCTAGGGATATCATCCATAGCGTAAGCGTGCATGATGACAGATGGTAGATGACGAGATGATGGTTAGAGGCGACTTCGGTGATTTCGACTCGTCTTATGCACCAAGAACAGCTGCAGCACTACGCCGCATCTGGTGTGAAGCGTACCCCATGAGTTCTTATTACTCCGTTATCAATGTTCTCGAAAAGAAGGGGGGAAATTATCTATTCTATGGGACATTTTCAGCGGTCAGCGAATAATTGAACTTCAGAAAAGTTTTTGCTCGAATGGCGCAGTAAATGGAGAGGAGGCAAGTATCTGCAGTGGACTAACTAGACAGCTCGACAGCGCGGCGCCATCTTGAGGTAGCGCTAGCAAAGTAGAGGACTTCTGCCGTGGCAAGGTTTGTGTCATGTGTCGATGTTCTGTACGATGTGGATAGTGACATGCTGGTGAGAATCTCAGAGTGACAGAGGACGTTGCGAATGCAAGAAGCTCGAAATACCTTTGGAGTATGTACATATCTTTAGATGAGTCATCTTTGCCACTTTGAGTTGCACTGGGGATCCAAGCCAAGTGAAACATTGGGAGCGTCTGGCTGGGGCGGGAACACTCGGACGGGAACAGGACGTGAACGGGCGTTGATATGTATAGCAGCAGCGATGTATAGAGAGATGAGAGGGAAAAGGAAAAGGGGGAAGGAGAGAATGGCGTATCCCTGGCAGCAGTCTCATGTGGAAGCACAGAACGAAGTGCGGAGGTGGCACGTGACTGGCTGTTCAGTAGTCTAGTATTTAAGAACAAAGAGTAGTATAGGGGACAGTAGTTATCCCTTGCCATCGCCCCTATCATCCATCTCGCCCAACCTCTGCCAACTATCGCTGTCGACGTGGGTACGTTGGAAGCCAAAGAAGTCAAACATGGAGACAACGCTCAACTGTTGGCTCTACCGCACGCCGGTTCGAAGCGTCTTTACTATCAAGATCAGGACGACGTCGACTGTCGGACAGCTCAAAGAGGCCATACGTGACCAGAAATTAGCCGAGTTCAGTCATTTGGACGCGAATGACCTCCAGCTCTATCGCATGCCCTTTCACGAAGGTGATAAACCCCGTATCATAGAGGAGCGCCTTGAATCCTGGACACCGGAAGGGAAATCTGATTCATTCCTCTGGCTGTTCGAGAAAATACGTGAACAATGGGCTGAGCACCTCATCATTGTTGACAGTTCAGGTATGCGCTTATCGAGATATCATGTGATATTTCTGACAAGCAGCACTACTCCAATGTTCATGTGCGACTGTCCCTATTACTACCCCTTATCCCAGCATACATGGCTCTTATGTGCTGGGTTGATGGCCCGAATGCTCTCCTCATCAGAATTTCAAGACAGCAACTTGTCGCAACCCTCCAGAAGGCCATCATGGAGAAGATCTCGCCACGCTTCGGAGATGTGGGAGAGGACGCTGTTGTTCTCCATAAGGTTTCCATCCATTATGACGGTCACGTTCAAGATACCCTCAGGGCGTTGACCCTGGGTTGGGAGGATCGACTAACTCCCGGGGCACCTCTGTCTAACTATTTCCGCGACGTCCCTGTCCCAGATCATATTCACATAGTTGTGAAGGTATTTCCTACTGGTGTGTCCTAATCCAATTGCACTTACTCGCGGGGTTCCTGATATTATGTTTTGGAGATTTGAAAGGGGTGAAACGTCCTGGTACACCCCCGGATGAAGGCCTAGTGGAGCGGGCAAAGCGTTCCAAGTTCGCGTGTGAAGCTCCATCAAAGGTGGCACAACCGGAAAATTTTCAACAATGGCATGGACGTGAGGGCGACATGTTCATCGACCACCGTCGTCTAGTTCCTGGACTTTCTGTCGTCGGGTCTTCTGACTGTGTGGACGAGTCCATTCCTATCTCATTGCAGTACGACGGGTTTGGCCACTTCCTTGATATCTTCCGCGGTCGCAGGGACACTCCAGGTGTGGAGTCGGTGTCATCTGCGAGATTGTACTCGGCCGTCGATACCTTTGCAGAGGAGATATCGTCTGTGTACCCCGATGAAGAAGACAGAAAGAGAGGAGGCTTGATCGCTTTAAACAACATCTTTTCCGCTCGCACCGACAATCTCTCCTTCGAGTTACAGCCATCCGCCCCTAGCAAGAAATACACCACGGATGGCCACGTCAAAGGTCAACATCATATGGCGTATTGTATTGCCAAATTCAAAAATGAGCTGGGAGATATCTCGGCCATACCATATGTCGAATTATGTTCTTATTTTGCTCACTCGATGTTAGATGCAGTGGAGCTGCATCGTGTCCCTTATCGAGTGGTCGAAGGTTGGAACGTTCCATGTCTTGGATTGACCATCACTGGTATGATCTACATCATGTTTGGGTTTGACTCCCAACTGACAATCCTTCAGGCGAATATGTCACGTTTTATGCCATGATTTATTGTGGTAAATGGCGGATAATCGCTCTGACTCCCAGACTGTCCTGCATTCGAGCTGCAGGAGATGGTGACGACCGAAGTGCACTCTACCGAGCCTTCACAGCAGCCTCTGTCCTCCTCGCACACATTGACAAAGACGTTATGCGGATGGTTCGCGACCCCCCTGCTAAGATCTTGCTGAAGAGCCGGATTTTACCATATATTTCATGCTTGTCTACACCCGGCTCTGAAACTCGCATTGACTTTGAGATTCTCCGGCGCGTCTACACCAGGTCTACAGACCGACACCTGTACATCGCCAAGACGACTGACGGCCGGGAAATTATGGTGAAGTTCACGCCCCAGTACTCATACGAGCTACACAAGATTTGTCAAGATAATAATTGTGCTCCTGCCCTTCTCGGCTATCAGCGACTTCCTGGAGGGTTTTATGGTATCGCTATAGAGCGAGTTACACCTGGGACCTCGATCCTGCAATCACGCGATGGTAAAAAAAAGAAAGAATGGGTGAAGAAGCTGAGGGAGGTCGTTGACTCTTTCCACGCTATGGGCCTTGTTCACGGAGACTTGCGGGGCCCGAATATCATCCACGACGAGAAAAGGGTGCTGATAATCGATTTTGACTGGGGCGGGAAAGAGGGAGAGGTGTTCTACCCTGATGGTCCCCTTAATGCTGCCTTGACAGATGGACGCGAGAGCACTGACCTGAAGATCACCATTGAGGATGATCTGCGGGTGTTGCAGCAGACAGTGGACTTGTTGTCTCTCGCCTAGTTTATGATGTGTATCAAAGTTGCATGATTCGGTATGCACTTCCCTCGCCCATTGCATGGTCATCGTCACGCATTGCCGCCGTCACCCCCGTCATGCTCCCCCCCGGGCCTCTGTCTCGGAATGGGAATCGGGGATCGAAAGAAGAGAGAGTTACGACCGGCGCTCAGGTCCTCGTCGGTCGGGGCTACCTCTTTCAGTTTACTTGGAAATTACACACGCAAAAAATACTACCGACACTGCCGTGCGGCAGGTCGTTGCTAACCTCGACAGAACAAGCTTACTCACTGAGGACCTCGAGAAAGTTGGCGGACAGATCCCTTGAGGCTACCCCACCAATGGCCCACTAGGCTTATCGCCCCTCATGCCACAGCTCCCGGCACACCCGTCGTCCCATCCCACAAAGCAACAGCGCCGGACAACACAACAGCGTCGCAACCCAATACGCACCCGGCCTATTCCCCTTCTCAACCTCGTACGGCATACGGGCGGGCCACCTCGTCCCTTCCCTCAGTCGATCCTGTTTTCGTGGGCCCAGCCTCGTCGTGCTCGGGGACCTGCATCAGCTTGATCATCCGTCCGCCCGACTCGTACACTTGAGCTGTGTAGA
>JBBPKI010001440.1:0-12528 GCA_038089155.1 Nevesoporus exiguus
TGCTCATCGTCCTTGAGTATATAAGCAGTAGACTAGCTACCCCTGTACCCTAAGCTAGTGCTACGCAATCTACGCGTTCCCTAGAACCACCTTGTCCGCTCGACTTATAAAAGCCTAGCCGAAAGGCTTAGTCCTGGTCGTCTCCGTGCCATCGTGAGACGTTGTGCCTCTTCGTGAGTGCCTCCTCACGAAGGATAGGATACGATAGCAGTTCAACGGAACGTGCTACATAACAGCTGGCAACTTGCTTGAGACATTTAACGCTGTCTCCGAGTCGAACTTCAAAAAAAAATCGATGACACGAATGTCTGAGAAGAACGGTCACTTATCATGTTTGTTTCTTGATCTCCATGTGGTGCCATGACATTAATCATGATGGTGTTAACGCAATCGACAAATTGAACCAGTACGTACTATCATGAGCCTGGAGTTGCAAAATGTGCACACCACTTGCACACTTGTCGACATTCGTCATCTATACATAAATAAAAAACTGTGTAGAGTCATAGAGGCTCATGTAAAAAAATGGTTACAATGATAGAAAGCACTTGAAACAACAAATTGATGTTGCCAGCACGGTGCCGGCTCAGCAGCTGCAATTGACAGGGAGTTGCAAAATTTCCCATCTGCGTGTGGGATGGGTGTCACACTGTGACATAGTACGGATTGTATCTCCGACGTGCCGAAGTGCCTGATGAACCTTCGACTCCGAGTCTCTACAAACTTTCCCACCCGCCAATAGCCATTCCTAGTACAACTCCGCTTGAATTTGTCACACCCCTGAAGGTCGAGGTCGAGGGCATGGTAGCAACTCACGTATCACAGGAATCCTTTCGGAAAAATGGGGAAAAGATGAGTGAGGGTATGTAGTATCCATGTACATTTTTAAGTGTTTTTTTACGGATGAATCTCGCTGGTTCCTGGCCATTTTTCTTCAGAATCAGGGGTGTCAATGCATAGATATGAAGCTGACAGGGGTAGAACAGCTTTGTATCAGAAGAAAAAATACAAGATTCTATAGAAGGTCTATTACAAGCTAGATCCACAAGTACAAGTCATGGTTTGCATTGTGTGTTGCAGAAGAATTCATTTTGCATCTCTAGGTCATTTTGCAACTCTGGGCTCACGATAGTACTTAGAGAAAGTTTGTCACACTGTTTGTGCCACATTGATGTTCTCGCAACAGTTCCTGGTGATATTTCCCTGTGCCGTCCATCAAGGAATTGTTACTGCAATGGGCCCTGGAAATGCCTCTCACACTTGCATTTGGTAGATGTGGCACAGGCTCTGATGTACAGTCGCTGACATAGCTGCCGATGTGGATTGTCATACTGAAAGGTGTGTTCACCTAAAGTTATTCTTAGCATAGGCTGAATACTATTCGGGTCATCTACTTCTTGTGAACACAAATGCAGGGCTATCACTAAGCAAACATATCTCGATCATGCGATCTACATGAGATACTTACTAAAACCTCATGATGTGCATAATACTATTGTCACGGCCAATCTGCCAGCCATTGGTGACTGGTCTCCCCGACTAATCCCATTGAGAGAAATGGGATGATGAAGCGTCCTAGAACTGCCCAATGCTGTTGCAGCGCTCTTGATTTGCATCTGCGAGCAACACTCCCATCTTCTTTCATTTTCCCGGACCTCGGCCCTCATCTCAACTGAAGTAATCTATACAGCTGCGATTTAAATACTCATTCAGTGCTCCAAGATGGCACGTTTGTGGGGACCTGATCTAATCAATCAATCAATGACTAAGACATAGTCTAGCCTGGGATGTAACTCCTTTTGGTTGCGAAAAATGACTGCTCCTTTGACTAGTGTTTTGGCTTGTACTGTGACTGAGTGATCATAACTAAATGTTGTGGCTTTGAGGAGGTTCACTCTATACCCGTACATGCTCTGTAAGGCTCCTTATCCTGTGGATCTTGACAGGATCCAGTACGGCAACCCAGAGGCCCCCTGAAAATATACCCCTAGGCCCTCAAAGCAGATGACCTCGGTGATGTTTCAAGTTGATAGCTTGCTCTGAACCCCCATCTATCTCTCTGGATCCGATACGACCTCACAGTGATACATAGACAAGAAAATTGATCGCCTTCATTTATTCTGGTTCAGGAAGTTCCTCTATTGGCGCTGGGAGTGCTCACTGTTGTAGAACTCACAGAAGAGGTGAGACACATTGACACGACATCACCACAGTGCCAGGCCTGCACACTGTGGTCCATGACCAGGCACCCACCTCCCAGCCTAATCATTGCCCTCGTACAAGAAAATATCGATAATTGTATGCTTGCAACAAGTGGCACTTACTCCACACAACTTGATTCCTTTATGATTTTTGCTTATGAGTGTTATGTGAATATGTGTTAGGCATTAGCACGAGTCATAACCACATGTGCAACAAAACTAGCATCTTTTCTGTGTACTAATGCTCTGAGGAGGTAGCCCTGGTACCTATTGTTATTCCACTAGAAGCTCGCCTAGCCTCCCCTTGTTGCATCCGACAATGATATTACTGACAGCCAAGTTTGTCATGGTATGTACATGGCCCCACAGTGTATCAGACTATTTCAGAATGTAACTGCTCAGCTGCTGTCTTTTAATTGCCCTGCAGCTCATCAGGGTGTCTTGTAAACAATCCATAGCATAACGATCTCCTGGTCCTTCCCTGTGGAGTCTTAGGCACCTTGTGCCAAGAACAGCACCTGCCAACATAAACTTAAACGTGAAGTGCTGTGTACAAGTACTATCCTGGGGTCTTAGATCCCACCCCCAAGCCCCCCAGAATGGACAACACAGACCACTCTGAAAGGAATGACACTCACACTGGCCCTGCTTCTTAGCCACGTCTTCTTCCCCTTGCCTGTCAATAACTAATGAAATTATAAGCTGTACCCAACTTCAGCATGGTAACGCAATCAGTACACTGGGCCGCCTGTGGTAATGATTTGCTGTATATACTGCTTGCCAAATGGCGACGTTCTAGTCACTACCCCTTGAAAATAGGCCTCTATATCGCTGATTGAACTAACACTATAACAGAGACTGAGCTTTGCACGCTTCTGCGGTCAGTAGGATACTTAACGTGTTTTGCCACCATATATCAATGACAGGTTGTATTGGAAGTTCTCTTCAGCCTCTGGTGAAAGTCCTGCATTATTGAGGAACATGGGCCCTGAGCTAGAGCTGCCACTCTCTATCAGCTGTCGATCCATGTGAGATGTGGAATTGGCATTTCTAGTGAAACACATGACTTGCCAAAAACCCGTGCTTTCTGCAGAATGCTCATCGGGCCCTGGTGGTTGAATAGCACACCATCCTACCTTCAATCAATGACAAGCATGTCTGAACTCATCCTCACTGTTGTCTCCATCTTGCAGAAGCTCACCAGTATTGCAGTGACTATCTGCTCAACATTCTTTAATGTGTCAGGCCCTTTACCTTGAGTGCCAACCCTATTGGCTGGATGCTACAATGGGCTGATATATGCACTGAATCCCTGTGCCTTTCTCGCCAGATGCTGGTATGTTCCCGATTACCTGACTGTGCATCAGTTAATTAAACATAAATTAGACAGAAATATGATCCTATATTCTGGCACCACTCCCTGGGGCTCTGATGCACGAATTATGATAATCCCCACAGACATTTGATGCAACAATGATGGGAATCCTTGCCAATAGCTCATTCAGAGGACTGATGTATTACAGTATTATATGTGGTATTGTAGTAGTCGAATACATTACTCTTTTTGTCGCATGCTGGCTCTAGCCATCAACAGGCACAGAAGGTGCTTACATAATTGATCTGAAGCGACCAAAAGTGGCCACCACTCCCACAACATTTCTAAATTGAGAATCTCTACAATAATATGTTTTTCCCTATTTTTCTTCTTTTTTTATGCACTACATATGATCTGCATGTAAATATATAATGTATGCACCATTTTAGATCGCACTCCTTGCCTATATAAGCTCTAGAAGAGTCCAATAAGGCAAGAATCGACATAGGGGTACAAAACAAAAACATATCCCCATTTTTGATATACTGAGGTTATGCACTTGAAAAGTATACTCTGAAGCAATATCAATATACATCAATAACATATCACAATCGTAGGCTGTCTGGATATGAGTTACAGAAGATATGACATGTTCTTCTCCTAATAACCTTTTGGCTAGGGGAGGCTGTACTGATGATAGGGACACTTCAGTCATGTATATATATCCACTGTGCATGTATTTCCATCAATTCTATGATCACATAGCTACCATAAATCAAGTCAAAAGTCTTTAACATGCTTTCTTCACTTTTTTACAAATAGAGAAATATAAAATGGCATATGACATGTATGCCAAGGGCAGCTTGTCACTCTTGTGGTGTACATTATAATATGTCTTGCCCTATTTTTCTAGGCTTCCCAGATGAGTATTGAAGCAGGGGGGAGCAGATTAAACATACCAAAAGCGTGGGAAATATATTGTAGACTTTGGAGACTTTGAAAAACATACCACTGTAACTTCCACAATGCATGTTAGAGTATTCTAGATAGCAGAACAGATACATAGATACAATATCCACATGACATAGCTAATACTGAGTCATGTAAACATGGGAACTTATGGTTCCTGGATGAATATCCAATAAAAGCCAGCACTGACTCAAGTTAATGTCCAACAAGACAATAGCATTATGCTCATACTGTGATCTAATTTCGCATTTGGAATACTTGTGCATGATGGAAGAATCATAGAAGGCCTGAGATATGTTCCAATGATGTTTATGCATCTGTTCTGCTATCTAGAATACTCTAACATGCATTGTGGAAGTTACAGTGGTATGTTTTTCAAAGTCTCCAAAGTCTACAATATATTTCCCACGCTTTTGATATGTTTAATCTGCTTCCCCCTGCTTCAATACTCATCTGGGAAGCCTAGAAAAATAGGACAGGACATATTATAATGTACACCATAAGAGTGACATTATAGAATATATTGTTATGATATTCACACTCAAGCAGTTCCAGGGAACCACTAATGAGGAGAAACAAGTAACAATTCCAAGACTGGAGAGCCAGTCGACTAAATACATGGGTTTATATAGTGTTTGACTACCAAGTGGCTATGTATGTCCTTACTAATACAATGATGTCATGTGATAGAATGTAATGGAATGTAATAGAACGTATAATATCATGTGATGGGGTTTTCGAGAATGGTCTGTGATATAGTGAAGAGAAATGAAAAGTTTTAACATTACCCCCTTTTCAAGGCTTGGATTCCAGACGAGCAGGATCATTGACTGGAGGGAGTTTGAAGAGATTATCAGAATATTTTTTATAACAACGATGAAAGGCAAGAAAGTCAGATGAAGAGAAAAGGGAAGTAGGGCCATGAGAGCATAGTTGGAGGCAAGCAGAAGGTCAAGCAGCTAGGGGATGTTTTCTATGGAAGTCACGAACAACTTCCAGAGCATTGGAAAGGTCAACTGATTTTTTCCATTCCTGTTCCTCACAGGGAAAACCTTTCCAATGGACCAGATATTCTATTTGACCATGTCATTCCTGAGAGTCTATTACTTGCTTGATTTCTCACTCTTCATGTCCTTCAATCATGATTGGAGGGGGAATCGGTTCTTTTTGTTGTGATGGATAGGTCCCTTTGGTATAAGGCCAGAGTTGACACTCGTTGAAGACTGGATGAATTGCTTTCCAGGATTTATCCAGCTTCAACCAGTAAGTGCCTTCTCCAACTTTTTTAATGATTTGGAATGGACCATATCTTTGATCATCCAACTTATGAGAGGGTCAATCTGTGTGGATGTGGGTAGCTTCGACCAACACCAAATCCCCCTTTTTGTATTCTAGTCTTTCTTTTTCCTTTCGATCATGAAATCTCTTCATATCAGCCACTGCTTGTTCTAAAGCGGCTGATGCTTCTTCCCTTGTCTTTCTGATGGATTTGACGAAGTCCTTTGCTGCATCATTTTGGACTTGCACTCTCATATCTGAGTTGATTAGAGGTTCTTGTCCATAATTGAGCAGGAATGGGGATGATCTGTTACAGTTTTATTTCTTCATGGTCACCTCCTACTTATTTTCTTTCTTCGTCTTTGGGAGGGACCGATTACACGGGAAGTCTACGTTCCATATCTCGTCATCCTGTATTCAGATGACATCTGCCTAATCCCGTTACTATAGCATTCAGACTTTGCCCCCATCTTTGATGGCCATTACACAGGTTGTTTCACCTGCATCTTTGATTGATCATTTCACCCTCTGTTACAGTGGCCTAAGGCAGCACCAAACTAGGACCAAACCAGAAGACAAGCGGGACGACGAGAGGTGCAAGGCAAGAGGAACACTAGGAGAGGCTGACACTCTCACTAGGAATCGGCCTAGAATGGCACTACTGATTGGGCAGACTAAGCTTAGGGTATTCTACAGGAATGGTCCCTACTTATAGTACTGGGGAATGCGCACAGACCACCTAAGGGGAGGCTGATGGAAGCTATGCGTAGGTAGGCACAAAGATGGCATCAAAGATCAGAAGCAATAGAAGGGAGATAAGGAGTGATGGCAACCAGGCGGTAATGAAGGTGGGAAGATAGGCACAGGGGTAAGGCACAGTCCAAAGGAAGGTTAGAGCGGAGTCCGAAGATAAGGACTTAGCTAAGAGGTTGGCAAAGAAGCGGCAAAGGTAAGGAAGAGGTGAAGAAAAGGGGATTTTCGTAACACCCTCATCTTTTGATGCATCACCTTTACCACCATCTTTGATAGATGGTTACCACAGTCGGCTGTAGGCATAGCCAGCTCTAGTTAGTCACTATTTAAACCGCCATGTACAGTAGCGCTAGCCTTAGCCAATTCTTATCACTCTTGTGGTTAACTATTGCTAAGCTCAGTCTTCGCCTACCCTTCTTCAAGGAAGTATGGCTCAGCCTTCGCCCACTCTTCTATCAGGAAGTACCGCGTATCCCTGCACGCCTCACCAAGAGGAGAGTTGCCAAGTGCTTCATCCAAGCACTTCCTTTGACCTAGTGAAGGTCCATCCCTCCCAGTCGATAGCTAACCCCGAGCAGGTCACCCTGCTATTCGAGCGCTGCACTATGAGACAGTGCAGATTGTCAGCAAACTCGAAGAGTCACCCTGCTGACCTAGGCACTCCTAGGCTTATCAAGGACATTGCGCCTCTTCGTGAGTGCCTCCCTTGAGTAAGTCAGCTGATAGTCCAGAGTAGGAGTCAGTCGCTGGTAATAGATAACCACGACCGTTACATGATCCTGTTGATTCATTTCTTCGTCGATTGATGGTAAACTTGGCAAGGGGTAACCAATCTTTCCAATCGGACTGTCTGTGATTGCAATAAAGCCTGAGGTATTGTTCCACCTTGGCATTCATGCATTCAGTCTGTCTGTCAGTTTGGGGATGATAAGCAGTTGATGGGTTGCCCTCGATTTTGAGTAGTGCATATAAGTCCATCATAAATGAAGAAATGAATTGAGATCCTCAATCCGAAATAACCTTTCTAGGGGTACCATGAAGTTTGAAGATATGATCTCTAAATATAGTAGCAACTCAATTGGAAGAAATGGTGATGTCTACGGGAAAGAGATGGGTCATTTTTGTTAGTCTGTCTACTACTACTAGTACAGCGTTTGATCCTTCAGAAGGAGGAAGAGGTCCAATGATATCTACAGAAATGATTTCCCAGGGATTTGAAGGAATTTCATTTGGGTGGAGAGGTGTCTTTGATAAAGAATGATGGACTTTGGTCTTTTGACAAGCATCACATCCTTTGACATATCGTTCTATGTCTTTGTGGAGAGATGGCCAATAGAACTTTGCCATGATGAGATCTCTTGTTCGTTGAATTCCTGGATGTCCTGCTAAAGAGTGATCATGATTGTCTTTGATGATTCACTCTCTTAGCCTACATCGTTAGGGATGTAAAGACATTCTTGCCAGTATAGGACTCCAGATTGTTCTTTCCACTTAGGGTTTTCCTTACTTAATTCCTCTTTAGTGTACCGTTCTCTTTTGTATTGTAATTTGCAAATAGTATCGAAGATGGGTTTGTTACTATGAGGGAGTGGAGTGATGTTTTCAGGAAGTTCAGAAGTGGTTTGACAGACAAAGAGATGGTCTGGGAGGAGGATCTGTTTCTTGTTATCAAGCTCTACCCCATTTTCAAAATCTGGCCTCTGGGACAGAGGATCCGCTGGGTTAGATTTGCCAGGGCAATGATGAATAAGGAAATGGTATTGCTGGAAAGTGTATTGCCAGCAAGCCTGACGGCGAGAAAGATCCTGAGGACAATGGTAAAATTCAAGGTTCTTGTGGTCCGACCAGACCTCGAAAGGATGAACAGCATCAAGGAGATAGTGACACCACTCATGGAGGGCCTCAATGATGGCAAGAGTTTCGAGATCAGCGGCATGATAGTTTCATTCGGCAGAGTTGAGGCCACAGGAGTAGAAGGCTATTGGATAGAACTGGTCTCCTTGTTTTTGGGAGAGTATGCCACCGATACCGACACCAGAGCCATCAGTTTCAACCTTAAAAATGCCGTCATTGATTGGGAGATGAAGGAGAGGGGCTGTCATCATGGTGTTTTTTAAGGTTTCATATGCTTCATGACAATCAGGAGTCCATGCAAAGTCCTTCTTTTCAGAAGTAAGGGCGTTTAAAGGACAGGCCAGTTGTGCAAACTCTTTGATAAATCGGCGGTAGAAGTTTAGGAAACCTAAGAAGGCTCTGACTTCTTTCCGCATGGTGGGTTCAGGCCAATCAGTAATTGCCTTCACTTTGAGTGGATCCATCTTGATAACCCCTTCCAAAACCACTAATCCCAGATATTCGGTTTCTAAGGCCTCGAATTCACATTTTTTGGGTTTCAAGGACAATTTGTATTTGTGAAGTATATGCAACACTTGGCAAACAATCTCACAATGTTCTTGGAGAGTTTTTGTGAAGATCATGATGTCATCCATATAAACCACAACTCGCCCTTTGTTGATGAGATCTTGAAAAATATGATTCATTATTGTTTGGAATGTGGCAGGAGAATTGGTTAACCTAAAGAACATTACTAGAGGTTCAAAGAGACCTTGATTGGTTCGGAACGCAGCCTTCCATTCATCGCTGTCCTTCATTCAGATGTTATTGTATCCTCATCAAATGTTGAGTTTGGTAAAGTATTTTGCTCCTTTTAATTTGTCAACAAGTTCATTGATTAGGAGAAGAGGATACCAATTTTTTATTGTAATGTCATTTAACTTTCAGTAATCCTGAACGGGACATAAGTGACCATCCTTCTTTTTGACAAAGAAGAATGCCAATGCAAACAGTGACTTGAAAGGACGTATACATCCAGACTTAAGGTTTTCCTCAAGGAATGCATCTAGTTCTTTTTGCTCAGCCAGGGTTAGATTATAAGTTTTGCAATCAATGACATGATCGCCTGGCATGAGCTCTATGGCATGATCCCAGGGTTGGGATGGCAGCAATTCATCAAAACTTTCTTTAGCGAAAATGTCTCTGTAGTCATGGTAAGGTTCAGGGATGATTTCTTCAAAAGATTTTTTTGTCTTTTTTATATTGACTGCCGCTGCCACATCGGTGGATACATTCTGTAAGTACTCAGGAACATCCAGCTTAAAGAGATGATCTCCTTCTTCTAACTCTCCCTCAACTTGCTCTTCAACCAGTAAGCAGGAGACATCATTTGGAATTTCAATATCTCCTGTTTTCCAGTCTATGAGTGGGTTATATTGTTGCAACCAGTCAAAGCTGAGATATATTGAATGCAAACTGATGTGGGTAACTGCTAACATCAATAATTGTTTTTTGTCGGCAATCACAAGGGGTAGAACCACAAATTTTGTTATTTGTCCGCTTGTATTGGTAGTTCCATTGGCGTTATAGACTGGCATTGGTTGAGGGAGGTTGTGAGTAGGAATATCATTTTTATTGACAAATTCTTCGTCAATCACCGAGCCTGTGCATCCCAAGTTGATTAATACTTTAGTTTGAATGGTTTCTCAATCGGGGAGCATAATTTGCACAGGACATTCTAATACTGACTTGGTGGAATGATCACTTCATTTAATGTACTTTGGTTTGTGTTGTAATTCTCTTAGTACGAAGTGGGCGTCCTCATTTGTCATTAACTGGAGTTTGCGCAGTAGTTTGGGGGTCACCTCTACTTGTCTGCTCTCGTGAACAAACGTTCACAGGTGGGAGAGCCCTACTGTGTCTTCTGCATTGTCAACCACCACCTTGATCCAGTGGATGGTCCAAGGATCAATGGTGTTGAGCCATGATCATTTTTTTGCCTTTTTATCAGCAAATTCAGGAGGCATGTATACAATAGCTGTCTCCAACAGGGTTTTTTTTTCTTTTCAGCATTTTGGGTGGTTTTTCAGAGACATAGATCGGGATGTCAGAAGCTGATCCTTGTTCCCTCTCGTCTTCTTTAGTTTCTTGTACTTCTAAAGCAGCAAATCGATTTTGTACAGTAGAAACAATTTGAGTAGTAGAGCGACGACTATCTACTACTCCTTGCCAAAACCCAAATCTTTAATAACACAGCGCATCATTTCTTCAAAACCCTTCTCATCTTCCCATTCCAGTTCTTTCCCAAGGAACCAGACCTTTTGGATTTGGGGGCGGCGTTGCCAACGAGGAGGGTGCTTGGTGCAAGGCCATGATTTGCCACAAAAGCAGCATTTTCCAGCAGCACAAGCCATGTCTAGGTCCATGGGTTGACCTGCTCCAGGGTAAACCCCTGGAGAAGTAGTGGGTGCACAAAGAGGAGAAGCAGATAAAGTCCCAGCCGTTGGTGCAGATGGTGCAATGGGGGGATGAGGACGATATGGTGGTTGCAAGGGAGGATTGTATCCTTGTTTCTTTTTTTGAGCATAGATTTCTTTCAATGTGCCGTCTGCGTCTATTAGTGCTGCTTCCCATGTAGTCAACTGTTCAGACGTGAGGAGTCCCAGTCGAGATCTCTCCATGTATTCTACTATGTCATTATGGAGGGTTCGTCTTACTTGGTTGACTAGAATCCGGCTGATGCATTGTTCGTCATAGCCAGCTTCCAACATGAGATGGCAGAATTGTATGAAGAAATCTTGAACAGTTTGTTCTCATCCCTGACAGAGGCAGAAGAGTTCTTTTTCAGTGTCCTTCCGGAGGGTTGTAGGCTGGAAATTAGCCTTTGCTTCATCTACGAAGCTGCTCCAGGTTACTTTACTGACTCTTCCCTGCTCAACAAACAGGTCTGCAAATCGTCCTGCTGCATCCATTTTCATGTATGATAATGCAATCATGATCTTCACCTTGTCCAGGGGCTCAGCCTCAAACCTGGCAAGATAAAGTTTGAGGGTCCTCCACCACGTAATGAACTTCTTTTTATCTCTGTTATAGGCCTTGGGTTTGGCAGTGATTGACTTGCCAATTTTGCCTCCTGCTTCGTATGGAGCAGACAGGGAAGCTACTGTTGGGAGGCGAACCTTTGAGACTACAGGTTCTGGGGAGGTGACAAACAAGCCAAAAGTGGATGAAGGTTTTCGTTGTGGTTGCGAGGTGAACATTGTAGGGATTGGAGGTGGTTCGTGGCCTGTAAAGAAACCACGCACTTTGGCAGCATGGAGCCAAAGGGCATTGTAGAGAACTGTAGTTCCCTACGTCTGTATTTTTGATTTATAGGGCATCCGACGACATCACATCTCATCCGATGTTATCCCGGTCGTCCCGGTCGTCCCGACGCTATCCCAGTAGACCAGATGACTTCCCGATGCGTTTCCGGTCAGGATCGATCCCCTACATGACCGGGTTGCGCAGAAACCGGCCGGAGTTGGTTTATACTGGCCAGGATCACTTCCCAGTGTTGTTTCCTGGTATTCTGATGTCCGGGTATGTTTGTTTGCGAGCGGTTTACATTGTTTTGGGCCAGTTTTACTATTTCTACCTATTTGACATTGTTTTATGTTAGTTGAGCACTACTTAGACATGTCATTACTTATCTAATACAGTTTTCCACTCTCCTTCGTGTTAGAACGACCAGTATAAGCCTGTAAGCCCAGTCCTAGCCCTCCCTCGCTGTCTGCATTGCGCGCAGAAGTCCTGGAACGCATTGGAAGTCCGGAGTCCAGTTCCTTCTGGAGAAGGCCCCCATAGGAGCTGTCCACACTGGTGGTACACTCTTTCTCGTCCATTTTCTTATACTATTTCCGGCCATTTGTGGTGTTTCGAGACTCCCTGGGACAAACATATCGCCCCATACCTTTCTCTTGCCTCACACGCAGGCATATTTAGAACTTTACAGCGTATTGATGGATATGTGCTTCGAAGGGGTCTTCCTCTCCTGGTGGAGCAGGAAGAGGACCACGGTAAGGAGAGATGGGTGGGGAACGATGTCCCAGAGGAGGATTCATGGGTGAAGCGGAGCGAGGAGTATCTTCAGGAATTGGTGGGGGCTGTTCACAAATTTCGGCATATATGGAGGCCACC